>NW_026530953.1:0-219879 GCF_020745825.1 Agelaius phoeniceus | reverse complement strand
AGAAAAAACCCCCTGAATTAGAAATAAACAGAATTAAAAAGAAACAGAGTTTAAAAATAAGCTGAATTTAAAGATTAACAGAATTTTTTTTAAAAGCCAGAAGTCAAAATAAAGTGAATTTTAAAATATAGTGAATTTAAAAATAAGCTGAATTTTAAATATTAACAGAATTTTTTAAAAGACAGAAGTAAAAATAAAGTGAATTTAAAAATAAAGTGAATTTAAAAATAAGCTGAATTTTAAATATTAACAGAATTTTTTTTTAAAGCCAGAAGTCAAAATAAAGTGAATTTAAAAATATAATGAATTTAAAAATAAATTGAATTTTAAAAATAAACTGAATTTAAAAATAAACTGAATTTAAAAATAAACTGAATTTGAAATGAACAGCATTAAAAATAAACCGAATTTTAAAATAGGCTGAATTAAAAATTAACAGAAGTAAAAATGAACAGAATTAAAAAATAACAGATATGAAAATAATCGGAATTTAAAGTAAACCAGGATTACAAATTAACAGCACCACGGATTTTGTCCCGCGGCAGCAGAGCAGGAACAACAATCGGGATTTGGGGTTTTTGGGGTTGTTTTGGGGTTTTTGGGGTTTTTGGGGTTTTTGGGGTTTTGTTTTTCCCCCATGGCGGATCGGGGACAATAAAAATTTAATTTTGGTTTTTCCCACAGGGGCCGGAGCGGGGGCGATCGATGGAATTTGGGATTCTCCCCCTCCTCGGGCAGCACCGCGGAGAGCGACGGGCACGGCCGGGACCCCACTGAGATTTGGGGTGACCCCATTGAGATTTGGGGTGTCCCAGGGTGTTTTGGGTTGTTCCCACAGCTTTGGGGTGTCCCCAGCGAGCTTTGGGGTGACCCCACACAGCTTTGGGGTGTCCCCCGGTATTTTGGGGCCGCTGCCGGGCTCCGGGCAGGTTTTGGGGGGATTTCTTTGGCATTGAGGCCATGAACGCCATCAGCTCCTCCCCAGCCCAGCCCCCTGAGATCCCTGCGGGGTTTTCCAGTTGAGGGAGGTGGAAATGAGAGTGGGACTGATGGCAAAGCCAGAAACTGACCCCAAACCCCAAACCACAAACCCAAACCCAAACCCCAAACCCAAACCCCAAACCACAAACCCAAACCCCAAACCCAAACCCCAAACCCCAAACCCCAAACCCTGCTGGAGCCAGGCCAGGACCCGCCCGGGGCTGCTCAACCCCGTTAATCCTGCCCAGAGCTCGACCCAGAGCTGGGTTTAAGTCTCTCCCTCGGGGGAGTCGGGACCAGCCAGGCTCGGGTTTGGTTGGGATCACCCCAGGCCCGATTTTGCCCCTTTTGCCCGGGTTTGGCCCGGGTCGCTCCTGGAGCCAATCCCAAAGCCCCGAGGAGGCTTTGGTGGGGATTTCCTGATCTGGAGCCTCGGCCTTGGGGCTTTGGGCACCGGGAACGTGGGGCTGGGCTGGGCTGGGCTGGGCCAAATTCCAGAGCCTGCAGCCCTTGCCCAACTTCCCCAGCCTTCCCCGGCTTTCCCATCCTTTCCCCTCCCATTCCCATCCCATCCTTCCCCATCCATTTTCTCATTCCCATCCCATTCCCATCCCTTTCCAATCCATTTCCCATCTCTTTCCCATCCTTTTCCAACCTTTCCCATTCCCATTCCCATTCCCATCCCCATCCCCATCCCCATCCCCATTTCCCATTCCCATCCCATTTCCCATTCCCATTCCCATCCCCATCCCCATCCCCATTTCCCATTTCCCATCCCCATTCCCATCCCATCCCCATCCCCATTTCCCATCCCCATTTCCCATCCCCATCCCCATTCCCATTTCCCATTTCCCATTTCCCATTCCCATCCCCATCCCAATCCCAATCCCATCCCCATCCCCATTCCCATCCCCATCCCCATTCCCATTCCCATTCCCATTTCCCATTTCCCAATCCCATTCCCATTCCCATTTCCCATTCCCATCCCCATCCCCATTTCCCATTCCCATCCCCATTCCCCATTTCCCATCCCCATTCCCATATCCCATATCCCATATCCCATATCCCATATCCCATATCCCATATCCCATCCCCATTCCATTCCCATCCCCATTTTCCATCCCATTCCCATCCCCATCCCCATTCCCATTCCCATTTCCCATTCCCATTTCCCATCCCCATTTCCACAAATCCACAAAAAAATTGGGGTTTTTGGCACCGAAGTGTGGCAAAAATGTCCCTAAAATCCACAAATCTGCAAAAAAATTGGAGTTTTTGGCACCGAGGTGTGGCAAAAATAGCATTAAAATCCACAAATCCACAAAAAAATTGGGGTTTTTGGCACCGAGGTGTGGCAAAAATAGCATTAAAATCCACAAAAATGTCCCTAAAATCCACAAATCCACAAAAAAATTGGGGTTTTTGGCACTGAGGTTTGGCAAAAATGTTCCTAAAATCCACAAATCCGCCCCAAAACTTTTGGGGTTTGGCACCGAGGTATGGAAAAATGTCCTTAAAATCCACAAATCCACAAAAAAATTGGGGTTTTTGGCACTGAGGTGTGGGAAAAATGTCCCTAAAATCCTCAAATCTGCAAAAAAATTGGGGTTTTTGCACTGAGGTGTGGGAAAATGTCCCTAAAATCCACAAATCCGCAAAAAAATTGGAGTTTTTGGCATTGAGGTGTGGCAAAAATAGCATTAAAATCCTCAAATCTGCAAAAAAATTCGGGTTTTTGGCACCGAGGTGTGGCAAAAATGTCCCTAAAATCCACAAATCTGCAAAAAAATTGGGGTTTTTGGCCTGTTTAAAATGTCCTTAAAATTTGCATATCCAGCGGATATTGGGGGTTGTGTCAACAAGGTCAGTTTAAAATGTCTTTAAAATTTAAAAAATCGGCCAAAAATGGGATTTTTTCAGTGTGCTCCATCCGCAGCTGCTTTCTCACAGAGCTGGGTAAAAAAAATACGAAAAATTAATTAAAAATTTTAAAAAAATTAGGAAAAATGTAGGAAAAAAATAGAAAAAAAAATAGAAAAAAATTAGGAAAAAAAGTAGGAAAAAAATAGAAAAAAAAATAGAAAAAAAAAAGAAAAAAATTAGGAAAAATTAGAAAAAATAGGAAAAAATTAAAATTAAAAAATCAAAATAAAAAATTAAAAATTAAAAATAAATTAAATTAAATTAAATTAAATTAAATTAAATTACATTAAGTTAAAAAAATAAATTCAATTAAATTAATTTTAATTAAAATTAAAATTAAAAATTAAAATAATACAAATTGGCCAAAAATTGGGGTTTTTTGGCACCAAAATGTGTTAAAAATATCTTTAAAATTCACGAATCCACCCAAACTCGGGGTTTTTTTTTTGTGCTGCTCAAGTTGAGCATTCCCAGCATCCCAGAGGAAAATCGGGAGGGATGGGAAGGAAATTTGGGATTTTTATGGGAGCTGGGGGGACACAGGTGGAAAAATGATCCCGGAGATGGGAGGGGAGCCAAAATCGGCGTTTTTAAGGTGAATTTGTGGTGGATTTTTATAAATTCAGAGGTGGGGAATGGACGGGATTGGGGGTGGTGCAGGGGTGGAAAATAAAAATATTGGGGGAAATTGGGGAAGGGAAAAGGGAAAGGGAAAGGAAAGAAATAATAATTAAAATATAGAAAGAAATAAAAAGAAAAAAAAAAAGAAATAATAGTAATAATAAAAAAAGAAATTAAATTTAAAGAGAAATAATAATAATAATAATAATAATAATAATAATAATAATAATAATAATAATAAATTAAAATAAAAAAGAAATAATAATTAAAATATAGAATGAAATAAAAAGAAAAAAAAAAGAAATAATAGTAATAATAAAAAAAGAAATTAAATTTAAAAAGAAATAATAATAATAATAAAAGAAATTAAAATAAAAAAGAAATAATAATTAAAATATAGAAAGAAATAAAAAGAAAAAAAGAGAAATAATAGTAATAATAAAAAAAAGAAATTAAATTAAAAAAGAAATAATAATAATAATAATAAATTAAAATAAAAAAGAAATAATAATTAAAATATAGAAAGAAATAAAAAGAAAAAAAGAGAAATAATAGTAATAATAAAAAAAGAAATTAAATTTAAAAAGAAATAATAATAATAATAAATTAAAATAAAAAAGAAATAATAATTAAAATATAGAAAGAAAAAAAAAGAAATAATAGTAATAATAAAAAAAGAAATTAAATTAAAAAAGAAATAATGATAATAATAATAATAAAAAATTAAAATAAAAAAGAAATAATAATTAAAATATAGAAAGAAATAAAAAGAAAAAAAAAAAGAAATAATAGTAATAATAAAAAAAGAAATTAAATTAAAAAAGAAATAATAATAAAAAGAAATTAAGATAAAAAAGAAATAAAAATTAAAATATAGAAAGAAATAAAAAAAGAAATAATAATAATAATAATAGTAAAAGAAATTAAAATAAAAAAGAAATAATAATTAAAATATAGAAAGAAATAAAAAGAAATAATAATAATAATAGTAATAATAATAATAATAAAAGAAATTAAAATAAGAAAGAAATAATAATTAAAATATAGAAAGAAGTAAAAAAAGAAATAATAATAATAATAAAAGAAATTAAAATAAGAAAGAAATAATAATTAAAATATAGAAAGAAATAAAAAAAGAAATAATAATAATAATAATAAAAAAAAGAAATTAAAATAAAAAAGAAATAATAATTAAAATATAGAAAGAAATAAAAAGAAAATAATAATAACAACAATAACAAAAGAAATTAAAATAAAAAAGAAATAAAAATTAAAATATAGAAAGAAACAAAAAGAAAATAACAATAATAACAATAATAAAAGAAATTAAAATAAAAAAGAAATAAAAATTAAAATAAACCTTTACAGAAAATAAAACCCCAACAGCCACCGAGACTTTTCTGCCCATTGACCTCGAGATTCTCCCATTTTGGGGAAATTTGGGTTTTTTAAGGGGTTTTTCCCCTCCCAGCGGGGATTTCCGTGGGGTTCGGGACCCTTTGCTCAAAATTTTGGGGGGAAATTCGGATTTTTCCTCCTCTTTTCACCGCCGGGTTCCGTTTTTTCCTCCTGCCCCAGGATTCGCCTTTTTCGGGTTTTATTTTTGGGTAAAATTCAAATATTGGGCGTCGCCTTTCTGCCCCTGATTCAAATTAAATTAAAAATCAGGTTCAAAAAATGAATTTAATCATCAGAATAAAGCCCGGAAAGCGCTTGAGATAAACTAAAAACCGCTTATTTTAAAAAAAATTTAATTTATTTTTAATTTTTTCGGGTTTTTTTTCCCTCTCTGCGGCAAAGTCCCCGAGTTCTGCGGGATTTGGGAATTAAAATTCAGCGCACGGAGCCCTGCGGCAGGAGCCAAAAGGCGGCGGAAATGCGCGGAAAATCCGAATATTCCAAATATCCCGAGGGTTCTGAGCGGCGCGGGAGGGATAAAAAAGGAGGAAAAAGCGAATTTTTGGTGCCTTTTTTGGGGGTGTTCGGTCCCCGCTGCGCGACGCCCGTCGGGGGCTGAATAATGAATTTATTCCGTGGGTTTGGGGGTTTTAAAAATCTTTAATTTTTGGGGGAAAACGCGGTTTGATAATCCAGAGAAAGGGAAAAAAAATTGATTTAATTGATTTAATGAGAAAAGAAAATCTTTGTGCGGAGCTTGAGGCTGATACAGGAAATAAAAAGCTGGAGAAATTAAATTAATTTTTAATTTATTGCATGGTCGGTGTCGTTAGTGCTGGAATTTAATTAAATTTAAAGCATAATTTAGCTCCAATGAGGAATTTTTCTGGTTTGTTTTCAGGTCTGAAATGACAAAGTGGCGTTAAAAAATGGGGAAAAATCGGCAATAATTCGATTTTTGAATGGACTGAGAGGACGAGAGAGGGGAGATCTTTGTTTTTAGGTGTCCAATGAAATTTTTTGGGTTTATTTTAGGGTAAAAAAATGAATTTTTTGTGCCGCCGGGCAGCTCGCGCGTTCAAAATTGGGGGAAAAAAAGCAGAAATAATTCAAATTTTAAATGGACGCAGGGGACGGGAGGGGGAAATCCTCGGGGTAGGGGTCAAATAAAATATTGGGGTTTATTTTAAGGGTTGGAATTGGGGGAAAAACGGCGAGAAGGGGGAAAAAATGGGAGAAAAAAGGAGGCGAGGGGGGAAAAAAAAAGGAATTTTACAGGGAAGGGAGAGCAGGCGGAGGCCGCCGTTAATGAGGGCCCTGGAATTTTTACGGCGAGGGCTCAAGTTCAATGACAAAATCCTTTGAAGGGGAAAGGGAAAGAGGGGGAAAAGCTGAAATAAAAATAAAATAAATAATAATTAAAAAAAAAACCAGCGCAGGTAGAGATTGGGGGGTGGGAATGGAAAAAAAAGGGAAAAAAATGAAATAAAAATTAAAATTAAAATTAAAATTAAAATTAAAATTAAAATTTAAAATTAAAATTAAAATTAAAATTTAAAATTAAAATTAAAATTAAAATTAAAAAATCCCTAGCCCAGGTAAGAGTTTGGGGGGTGGGAATGGAAAAAAAAAACGGAAAAAAATGAAATAAAAATAAAAATTAAAATTAAAATTAAAATTAAAAAATCCCTAGCCCAGGCAGAGATTGGGAGGTGGGAATGGAAAAAAAACTGAAAAAAACTGAAATAAAAATAAAAATTAAAATTAAAATTAAAATTAAAAAAATCCCTAGCCCAGGTAAGAGTTTGGGGGGTGGGAATGGAAAAAAAAACTGAAATAAAAATAAAAATTAAAATATAAAAAATATCCCCAGCCCAGGCAGAGTTTGGGGGGTGGGAATGGAAAAAAACCTGAAAAAAAATGAAATAAAAATAAAAATAAAAATTTAAAAATCTCAGCCCAGGCAGAGTTTGGGGGGTGGGAAAGAACTTGGACAAAAGAGAGGAGGGAAAGGAAAAGGGGGAGGGAAATCACAGAGGGGCTTTGGGGGATTTTGGGGGATTTTGGGGGATTTTGGGGGATTTGGGGGGATTTGGGGATTCTTTGGCTGTTTGGGTTTGGGGAGATTGGGAGAGAGGAGGGGACAGGGGAGGGCTGGTCTAGCCCAGGTTTTAGGGCTGTTTAGGCCGGGTTTTGGGGCTGGTCTAGCCCAGGTTTTAGGGCTGTTTAGGCCGGGTTTTGGGGCTGGTCTAGCCCAGGTTTTGGGGCTGTTTAGGCCGGGTTTTGGGGCTGCTTTAGCTCAGATTTTAGGGCTCTTTTAACCCAGGTTGAGGCTGTTTTAGCCCTGGGTTTGGGCCTGGTTTAGCCCAGGTTTTGGGGATGTTCTGGCCCAGGTTTGGGGTTTTTTTAGCCCTGGTTTTGAGGCTGGTTTAGCCCAGGTTTTGAAGCTGTTTTAGCTCAGATTTTTGGGCTCTTTTAACCCAGGTTTTGGGGCTTTTTTAGCCCAGGTTTTAGGGCTGTTCTGGCCCAGGTTTGGGGCTTTTTTAGCCCTGGATTTGAGGCTGGTTTAGCTCAGGTTTTGAAGCTGTTTTAGCTCAGATTTTTGGGCTCTTATAACCCAGGTTTTGGGGCTGTTCTGGCCCAGGTTTTGAGGCTCTTTTAACCCAGGTTTTGAGGCTTTTTTAGCCCTGGTTTTGAGGCTGCTTTAGCTCAGATTTTAGGGCTCTTTTAACCCAGGTTTTGAGGCTTTTTTAGCCCTGGTTTTGGGGCTGTTTAAGCCCAGGTTTTGGGGCTTTTTAGCCCTGGTTTTGGGGCTGTTTAAGCCCAGGTTTTGGGGCTGTTTTAGCCCAGATTTGGAGCTGTTTTATCACAGATTTCAAGCCGGTTTAGCCCGGTTTTCAGGGCTGTTCTGGCCCAGGTTTTAGGGTTGTTTTAGCCCAGATTTGGGGCTATTTAAGCCCAGATTTGGGGCTGTTTTATCGCGGATTTCGAGCCGGTTTAGCCCAGTTTTTCGGGCTGCTCTGGCCCGGGTTTTAGGGCTATTTTAGCCCAGATTTGGGGCTGTTTTATCGCGGATTTCGAGCCGGTTTAGCCCAGTTTTTCGGGCTGCTCTGGCCCGGGTTTTAGGGCTGTTTTAGCCCACATTTGGGGCTGTTTTAGCCCAGATTTGGGGCTGTTTTAGCCCAGATTTGAGGCTGTTTAAGCCCAGGTTTTGGGGCTGTTTTATCCCAGATTTGGAGCTGTTTTATCACAGATTTCGAGCCGGTTTAGCCCGGTTTTTAGGGCTGTTTTAGCCCAGATGTGGGGCTGTTTTATCGCGGATTTCGAGCCGGTTTAGCCCAGTTTTTCGGGCTGCTCTGGCCCCGGTTTTGGGGCTATTTTAGCCCAGATTTGGGGCTGTTTTATCGCGGATTTCGAGCCGGTTTAGCCCGGTTTTTCGGGCTGCTCTGGCCCGGGTTTTGCGAGTCTCAAGTTCAACGGCAAAGGGAGGGGGCGGGAGCGTTCCCTGGCCCGGCGCCCCCGGCGCGGCTCCTCCCGGCGTTTTACGAGGATGTCGGGCCCTGCTCGCCCTTTGCTGAGGCCGCCGAGCGCAGCTTTTACAGCCCTGCCCGAGACTGCTCCTCCTCCTCCTCCTCCTCCTCCTCCTCCTCCTCCTCCTCCCCTTCCCAGCTGCGCTTTCCGCTCCGCGGCCGGGACCGCGCTGGGGGCGGGGAGGGCGCTGGGTTCCAGTCTGGGCCGTGGATCCCAGTTTGAGCCATCCCAGGCTCCCAGTTTGAGACAGGGATCCCAGTTTGAGCAATGGTTCCCAGTTTGAGACAGGGATCCCAGTTTGAGACACGGATCCCAGTTTGAGACAGGGATCCCAGTCTGAGCAATGGATCCCAGTTTGAGCCATCCCAGGCTCCCAGTTTGAGACAGGGATCCCAGTTTGAGACAGGGATCCCAGTCTGAGCAATGGATCCCAGTTTGAGCAATGGTTCCCAGTTTGAGACACGGATCCCAGTTTGAGCCATCCCAGGCTCCCAGTTTGAGCAATGGATCCCAGTTTGAGCAATGGTTCCCAGTCTGAGCTACAGATCCCAGTTTGAGCCACGGATCCCAGTCTGAGCAATGGATCCCAGTTTGAGCAATGGTTCCCAGTTTGAGCCACGGATTCCAGTTTGAGCCATCCCAGGCTCCCAGTTTGAGACACGGATCCCAGTTTGAGCAATGGATCCCAGTCTGAGCCATCCCAGTCTGAGCCACGGATCCCAGTTTGAGCCATGGTTCCCAGTTTGAGCAATGGTTTCCAGTTTGAGCCATCCCAGGCTCCCAGTTTGAGCCATCCCAGTTTGAGCCATCCCAGTTTGGGGTCTCCCATTTTGGGCCACGATTCCCAGTTTGAGCCATCCCAGTTTGAGCCATCCCAGTTTGAGCCATCCCAGTCTCCCATTTTGGGCCAGGATTCCCAGTTTGAGCCATCCCAGTTTGAGCCATCCCAGTTTGGGCCAGGATTCCCAGTTTGAGCCATGGATCCCAGTTTGAGCCATGGATCCCAGTTTGAGCCATCCCAGTTTGAGCCATCCCAGTTTGAGCCATCCCAGTTTGAGTCATCCCAGTCTCCCAGTTTGGGCCGCGATTCCCAGTTTGAGCCATCCCAGTTTGAGCCATCCCAGTTTGAGCCATCCCAGTTTGAACCATCCCAGTTTGGGCCAGGATTCCCAGTTTGAGCCATCCCAGTTTGAGCCATCCCAGTTTGAGCCATCCCAGTCCGGCCCATGGCTCCCAGTTTGATCCACAGCGTTCTGTGTGACGTCACCTCTCATAACCCCCAGCCATTGGCTGTTGGCCTCTCTGGGGTTGTGACGTCACCAGGGAAAGGCTTCGATCCTGCGGCTCCGCAGGGAGGAAAAATCTGGGGGAAAAAATGGGAAAAATGGGAAAAATGGGAAAAAAAAACCCCAAGGGAGAGCGCGGGCAGCTCCGCTCCTCGGGAAGCTGCCAAATATTCCAGAAATCCTTCATTCAACCAAAACCAGCCCAAAATTGACATTATTTAGGGCAAAATGCAGCTGGAAACCTGGGATTTCTGACAGAAGGAAAAGGCAGGGGGGAAAAGGCGAATTTGGGGTGGGAATTGTGGATTTTGTTCGGCCTTTGGAGAGGTTTTTGAGGGAGTTCCGGGTGGGTTTAAAGGTGAGCCTGAGCCTTGGAACAGCGAGATGAGGAACAAAGGAATGGCCAGCGTGGGGCTGGGGCTTCCCCTCAACCGGGAAAATCAAATAAAAATAAAATAATTATTTTAAAAAAGGGAAATGCCAATGTATTTAACTTATATATTTAATTTCACTCCATTTACTCCGCTTCCGCAACACCAACCCCAATAATTTCGTTTTTACGCGGGGATCTCCCTCTCAGTGCACGCAAAATCTGCGTTCAAAAAAGGCGAAAAAAATTCAATTTTACGGGTGCAGATCCCTGGATTTCAGCACAAACCAGAAGCCGGATTCAAGTGCATAAAACCACCAGCGATGCAAACGGATTTTTTTTTTTTTTTTTGCGGGTTATAAATGTTTATACACCTTTTTTCCGAGTATATTTTTGTCAGTTTGATATATCCACACAGGGCTACAGCGCCTTTAATCGTGCATTATTTATACACCGGCAGAACGAAGATACAGAAAATCGCAAACACAAAAATCGTGGGGTGGAGGGAGGAAAAGAAAGAGGTAAAATAAAGCTAAATATGTGCGTGTGCATATGGGATTTTTATATAGAAACGCTCGAAAAAATTAAAATAATAATAATAATAATATTATAATATAATATAATAATAATAAAAGTAGTACGTGCCTTTATAAATGGGTGCCTACATCGCTCATAGCATGTCCTGTACATTCCATTTTCTGTAATTAATTAACACGCGGCAGCTTCATTTATTTATTTATCCCCCCCCGAATGTGCCCCTGACCATCCTGCCCGGCTCCGGGGGCATTTTTTAAAACCCTTTTGTTGTTCCCAAAGCCCGGATTCTGCCGGGAGCGGTTTTGGGGTGAATTCGGGGGGTTTTGGGGTTGGTTTGGGGGTCTTTGGAGCACTCTGGGAGGTGCCGGGAACGGGGGAGGGTCCCCTCATTTGGGGGGTCCCGGTGACAAATGGGGGGTCCCGGTGACAAACGGGGGGTCCTGGTGACAAAAGGGGGGTCCCAGAGTCCCCTCACCCCCCAGGGGACGCTGGGGGTCCCTGGTGACAAAAGGGGGGTCCCGGTGACAAAAGGGGGGTCCCGGTGACAAACCCCAGGTGTCCCCTTCACTGCCCAGGGGACAAAAAGGGGGTCCCGGTGTCCCCAGTGACAAACGGGGGGTCCCGGTGACAAAAGGGGGGCCCTGGTGACAAAAGGGGGGTCCCAGAGTCCCCTCGCCCCCCAGGGGACACTGGGGGTCCCTGTGGCAAAAGGGGGGTCCCGGTGTCCCCAGTGACAAACGGGGGGGTCCTGGTGACAAACCCCAGGTGTCCCCTTCACTGCCCAGGGGACAAAAGGGGGTCCCGGTGTCCCAGTGACAAACGGGGGGTCCCGGTGTCCCAGTGACAAACGGGGGGTCCCGGTGACAAACGGGGGGTCCCGGTGACAAAAGGGGGGGTCCCGGTGTCCCCCTCACCCCGCAGGGGACACTGGGGGTCCCTGTGGCAAAAGGGGGGTCCCGGTGTCCCCAGTGACAAACGGGGGGTCCCCGGTGTCCCCCTCACCCCGCGGGGGACAAAAGGGGGGTCCCGGTATCAAACGGGGGGATCCCGGTGCCCAATGGGGGAGTCCTGGTGGCGAAAGGGGGTCCCCAATGTCCCCCTCGCTCCGTGGGTGAGAAACGGGGATCCCTGTGACAAACGGGGGTGGCGGTGTCCCCTCACCCGGCGGGTCACAAATGGGGGGGGTCCCGGTGCCAAAAAGGGGGGGTCCCGGTGCCAAACGGGGATAACGGTGTCCCCTTCAGTCCCTGGGGGACAAACGGGGGGTCCCTGTGACGAAGGGGGGTCCCTGTGCCAAAAGGGGGGGTCCCAGTGACAAAAGGGGGGGTCTCAGTGACAAACGGGGGGGTCCCAGTGTCCCCTTCAGTCCCCGGGGGACAAACGGGGGGTCCCAGTGACAAAAGGGGGGGTCTCAGTGACAAACGGGGGGGGTCCCTGTGACAAAAGGGGGATCGCGGTGTCCCCTTCACTCCCTGGGGGACAAATGGGGGGTCCCAGTGACAAAAGGGGGGGGTCCCAGTGCCAAACGGGGGTCCCGGTGCCACTCTGGGGTCGCGGGGTCCCCTTCAGTGCCCGGGGGACAAACGAGGGTTGGTGTCCCCTGGTGCCGAGCTGGGGTCCCGGTGCCACACGGGGGTCCCGGTACCAAACGAGGGTCCCGTGCCAAGGGGGGGGTCCCGGTGCCACACGGGAGTGGCAGTGCCCCGGTGCCAGGCGGGGATCCCGGTGACAAATCAGGGATCCCGGTGCCACTCGGGGGTCGCGGTGTCCCCTTCGCTGCCCGGGGGACAAAAGAGGGTTGGTCCCGGTGCCAGGCGGGGATCCCGGTGCTAAATGAGGGATCCCGGTCCCGAGCAGGGGTCCCGGTGCCAAGCGGAGCACAGGGGTTCCTGTGCCAAAGGGAGGTCCCGGTGCCACACGGGGGTCCCGGTGACAAATGGGGGATCCCGGTGCTAAATGAGGGATCCCGGTGCCACGCGGGGATCCCAGTGCCAGGCGGGGGTCCCGGTGCCAAACGAGGGATCCCGGTGCCAGGCGGGGATCCCGGTACCAAATGAGGGATCCCGGTGCCAAATGAAGGATCCCGGTTCCAGGCAGGGGATCCCGGTGCCAAACGAGGGATCCCGGTGCCACACGGGGGTCCCGGTACCACACGGAACTGGCAGTGCCCCGGTTCCAGGCGGGGATCCCGGTGCCAAACGAGGGATCCCGGTTCCAGGCAGGGGATGCCGGTTCCAGGCAGAGATCCCGGTTCCAGGCAGGGGATGCCGGTGCCAAACGAGGGATCCCGGTACCAAATGAAGGATCCCGGTTCCAGGCAGGGGATGCCGGTGCCAGGCAGAGATCCCGGTTCCAGGCAGGGGATGCCGGTGCCAAACGAGGGATGCCGGTGCCCCGGAGCCCCTCAGGGGGTGGCGGCGGTGCCGGCCTTGCCCTTGGCCAGCACCTTCTTGTCCTTGACGCGGCGGTTCTGGAACCAGATCGTGATCTGCCGCTCGCTCAGCCGCGTGGCCAGCGCGATCTTGCGGCGCCGCTCGCGGGTGATGAAGCGGCCGCGGGCGAATTCCTGCTCCAGCTCCCGCAGCTGCCCCTTGCTGTACGGAACGCGCTTCTTGCGGGCCCGCCGCAGCGAGCAGCCCTCGGCCGGGCACGGCACCGAGCCCTCTGCCGCAGCGGGGACACAGCGGGGACACAGCGGGGACACAGCGGGGACACGGGGGGACACGGGGGGGACAGCGGGGACACGGGGACACGGGGGGACACGGGGGGGACACAGGGGGACACGGGGGGACACGGGGGGATAGCGGGGACAGCGGGGAGAGCGGGGACAGCGGGGATAGAGGGGATAGAGGGGATAGAGGGGATAGAGGGGATACGGGGGGGACACAGGGGCAGCGGGGATAGAGGGGACAGCGCGGGGACACAGGGACAATGCGGGGAGAGCGGGGATAGAGGGGATAGAGGAGACAGCGGGGATAGAGGGGATAGAGGGGACACAGGGGGACAGCGGGGACAGCGGGGACACGGGGGGACAACGGGGACACGGGGTGACAGCGGGGATAGAGGGGACAGCGGGGGGACACAGGGACAGCGGGGATAGAGGGACACGGGGGGGGATAATGGGACACCGGGGATAGAGGGGACACGGGGGGGACACAGGGACAGCGGGGATAGGGGGGACGCCGGGGACAGCACGGGGACAGCGGGGATGGAGGGACACGGGGTGATAATGGGACAGCGGGGATAGAGGGGACACCGGGGATAGAGGGGACACGGGGGGACACGGGGGATAACAGGACAGGGGGGACAGCGGGGATGGAGGGACACGGGGGGACAGGTGGATAATGGGATACGGGGACACAGGGGGACAGCGAGACATGGGGGGACAGAGGGGACACGGAGATGTGGGGGAATAACGGGGACACGGGGATAGAGCAGGGACAGTGGGGACACCGGGGGATAACGGGGGACAGAGAGGGGACAGAGGGGACACCGGGGGATAACGGGGGACAGTGGGGATACGGGGACACAGGGGGGATACAGGGGGACACCGGGGACACCGGGGGATAGCGGGGGACACCGGGGACACGGGGGCACAGCGGGACACGATGGGGACACGATGGGGACAGAGGGGGGACACAGGGGGGACACAGGGGACACAGGGGGACAGACAGGGGTCACTGCGGGGTCACTGCGACCCCCAAACCCCCCGGCCCAGCCCAGCCCAGCCCAGCCCAGCCCAGCCCGGCCCAGCCCAGCCCAGCCCGGCCCAGCCCGGCCCGGCCCGGCCCAGCCCAGTCCAGCCCAGCCCAGCCCAGCCCAGCCCGGCCCAGCCCGGCCCAGCCCAGCCCGGCCCAGCCCAGCCCGGCCCAGCCCAGCCCAGCCCAGCCCAGCCCGGCCCCGCCCGCGCCCCCCGGGCCGAGCCCGCCGAGGTTTGAAATTGGTCCCTTCTGGTCCCTTCTGGTCCCTTCTGGTCCCTTCTGGTCCCTCCTGGTCCCTTCTGGTCCCTCCTGGTCCCTTCTGCCACTGAAAGGTTTTCCAGATCCGAATCCTCCCTCTCAATATTTAAAAAAATCTCTTTTCTATATTCTTCCTCTCGATATTGAAAGGTTTTGAAATTCTCTATTCTCCCTCTTGATATTTTTTAAAAAAAAATCTGTTTTCTGTATTCTTCCTCTCGATATTGAAAGGTTTTAAAGCTCGACATTCTCCCTCTTGGTGTTTAAAAACATTTAAATTCTATATTCTTTCTCTTGGTATTGAAAACTTTCAAAGTTCTGTATTCTCCCTTTCGATATTTTAAAAAATTTTAAGTCTGTATTCTCCCTCTTGGTATTGAAATATTTTTAATTTCTATATCCTCCCTTTTGAAGCTCTGTGTTCTCCCTGTCGATATTTAAATTTTTTGCAGTTCTGTGTTCGGTATTTCAAGGTTTGGGTTTAATTCCCCGCATTTTTTAACTTCTCCATCCTGGGGAGCCGGAAATGTCACGGGGGACCCCCGAGAATGTCACGGGCTGGAGCCCGAATGTCATTTTCTGAACCCCGTAATGGCTCATCTGTACCCCGATAAATGTAATTTAAATCCCAATAAATTATCATCTGTACCCCGATAAATATAATTTAAATCCCAATAAATTATCATCTGTACCCCGATAAATATAATTTAAATCCCAATAAATTATCATCTGTACCCCGATAAATATAATTTAAATCCCAATAAATTATCATCTGTACCCCGATAAATGGAATTTAAATCCCAATAAATTATCATCTGTATCCCGATAAATGTAATTTAAATCCCAATAAATTATCATCTGTACCCCGATAAACATAATTTAAATCCCAATAAATTATCATCTGTACCCCGATAAACATAATTTAAATCCCAATAAATTATCATCTGTACCCCGATAGAAGAGCATTTGAATTCTGATAAATTATCACTTGAATTCCGATAAATGATCATTTGAATTCTGATAAATGGTCATTTGAATTCTGATAAATGATCACTCGAATTCTGATAAATGGTCACTCAAATTCTGATAAATGATCATTTGAATTCTGATAAATGATCGCCTGAATTCCGATAAATGGTCATTTGAATTCCGATAAATGATCACTCGAATTCTGATAAATGATCACTCAAATTCTGATAAATGATCACTCGAATTCCGATAAATGATCATCCGAACCCCCATCAATCACCCGCTGCCTCCCTGCTCGGAGTTAGAAATGGCCGTGATAAATTAAATTAAATTATTATTGTTATTATCCTTGTTATCATTATTATCATTATTATCATTATTATTATCATTATTATTATAATTATTATTATCATTATTTTGTGATCCCCAACCCGCTTTGCCTCTCAACCAACCCCCAGCACATCCCGAACCCCCCGCACCCTAAACCCGACCCAGAGCCCAAATCTCCCTACCCAAAACCCGACCCAGAGCTAAACCCGAGCTAAACCCGGCTCGGTTTAACCCCGACCCAGAGCTAAACCCGCGCTAAACCCGGCTCGGTTTAACCCCGACCCGGACCCCAAACCCGCGCTAAACCCGGCTGGGTTTAACCCCGACCCAGAGCCCAAACCCGCCCCAAACCCGGCTGGTTTTAACCCCGACCCAGAGCCCAAACCCGCCCCAAACCCGGCTCAGTTTAACCCTGACCCAGACCCCAAACCCGGCTCGGTTTAACCCCGACCCAGAGCCCAAACCCGCCCCAAACCCGGCTCGGTTTAACCCTGCCCGGACCCCAAACCCGCGCTAAACCCGGCTCGGTTTAACCCCGACCCAGAGCTAAACCCGCGCTAAACCCGGCTCGGTTTAACCCCGACCTGGACCCCAAACCCGCGCTAAACCCGGCTCTGTTTAACCCCGACCCAGAGCCCAAACCCGCCCCAAACCCGGCTCAGTTTAACCCCAACCCAGAGCCCAAACCCGCGCTAAACCCGGCTCGGTTTAACCCTGCCCGGACCCCAAACCCGCGCTAAACCCGGCTCGGTTTAACCCCGACCCAGAGCCCAAACCCGCCCCAAACCCGGCTCAGTTTAACCCCAACCCAGAGCCCAAACCCGCGCTAAACCCGGCTCGGTTTAACCCCGACCCAGAGCTAAACCCGCGCTAAACCCGGCTCGGTTTAACCCCGACCCGGACCCCAAACCCGGCTCAGTTTAACCCTGCCCGGACCCCAAACCCGGCTCAGTTTAACCCCGACCCAGAGCCCAATCCCGCGCCAAACCCGGCTCCGTTTAACCCTTGGCTGCCCGCGCCGTGCTAAACCTGGTTCTCGTTAACCCCGGCCCCCAATCCCGCGCTAACCCCGGCCGGGTTTAACCCGGACCCGGCGCCCAAACCCCCCAACCCCGGCCGGGTTTAACCCCTCGCTCCCCGCACCCCGGCCGGGTTTAACCCCTCGCTCCCCGCACCCCCAACCCCGGCCGGGTTTAACCCCTCGCTCCCTGCACCCCCAACCCCACCTGGGTTTAACCCCTCGCTCCCCTCACCCCCAACCCCGGCCGGGTTTAACCCCTCGCTCCCCTCACCCCCAACCCCGGCCGGGTTTAACCCCTGGCTCCCCGCACCCCAGCCAAAGGGGTTTAACCCCTCGCTCCCCGCACCCCACCTGGGTTTAACCCCTCGCTCCCCGCACCCCCAGCCCCAGCCAAAGGGGTTTAACCCCTCGCTGCCCGTGCTGTCGGTACCTGCGAAGTGCGGCTTGAGCAGGAATCCGGCCGGGCCCTGCTCCTTGGGGCAGCACCTCTGCCCGGCCCAGCCGCCGCCCAGCGCCCAGGGCTGGGGGCAGCCCCCGAACCCGCCGGGCTCCGGGCCCAGCAGCGCCTCGGGCCGGGGCTCGGCCAGCGCGGGCACCACGGGCACGTCCAGGTAGCCCGGGACGGGCGGGTAGGGAGCGCCGTAGCCCGGGTAAAAGGCGAACTCGGCCGGGCGGCTCTGGAACTCCTCGGTGCCCCCGGGCGGCTCCAGGAACTTGTCGGGGGCGGCCGGGAAGGGTCCCTGGGGGCTCGGGGCCGCTTTGAGCGAGCCCCGGCCCACGCGGCACGAGTAGAAGCCGCCGCCGAAGCAGCCGTAGGGCAGCGGGGCCGAGCCCGGCGGGGCCTTGGGCGGCTCCGGGGGCGGCTCCGGGGGGAAAGCGGGGTTCATCCCGGGGGGGGCGGCGGCACCGGCGGGAGCAGGAGGAGGAGGAGGAGGAGGAGCGGGGGGAGGAAGGAGCCCCCGGGGCTGCGCGCCCCCGAAGCCGCCCGGAGCAAGGAGCCCCTCGAGGCCCGGGGGCTGCATCGGGGGCGGCGCGGGGGCCGGGGCATGGGGAGAGGCGGCGGAGCCACCGGCGCTGCCCGACGGGGGTCCCCGCTCCCGTTAAAAGGCCTCGGGCCGCCCCCCGGAGCCGCTTTTTCGGCCGGCCTGACGCAACGGGAGGAGGGTGCGCTCATTGGCTGGGGGGGAAAAGGGAGGGAGGGGGGAGGAAAAAAAATTAAAAAAAAAAATTAAATAAAAAAAAATCAGTCGGTGTCAATAAAGAGCTGGAGAAATTGCGAAAATGGTTTTATTGCCTGGGGAGAGGAGGAGGAGGAGGAAGAGGAAGAACACGAGGAGGAGGAGGACGAGGAGGAGGAGGAGGAGGGGGGACTCCCCCCCCTGCGGGCGGCGGGAGGGGAGTCGGAAATAAAAAATAAAAAATAGAAAGAAAAAAATGAATTAAAAATAAAGATTAAAAAAATAAAGAATAAAAAAATAAAGATTAAAAAATAAAGAATAAAAAATAAAGAATAAAAAATAAAGAATAAAAAATAAAGAATAAAAAATAAAGAATAAAAAATAAAGAATAAAAAATAAAGATTAAAAATAAAGAATAAAAAATAAAGATTAAAAAATAAAGAATAAAAAATAAAAAAAATAAAGAATAAAGATTAAAAAGTAAAAAATAAAATATAAAAAAATAAAGATTTAAAAAAAACCCAAAAAATAAAAAATAAAAAATAAAAAATAACCATTAAAAATGAACCATAAATAATAAAAAAATCAAACATAAAAAACCCCATAAAAATAAAAAATAAAACATAAAAAATAAAACATAAAAAATAAAGCATAAAAAAATAAAACATAAAAAATAAAAATTAAAACATAAAAAATAAAGCATAAAAAAATAAAACATAAAAAATAAAAATTAAAACATAAAAAAATAGAACGTAAAAAATAAAAAATAAAGACGGTGCAGAGAAGGCAGAGGTGGGGAAATGGGGGAAAAGGAGGGAGAAAAGGCAAAGCTCGGGACAATCAGGAACGGCGGGCCCAGAGTGGAAAAATCCGGGGTGGGGTTGAAATCGCCTCGATCTTTGATCTTTGATCTTTGATTTTTAATTTTTGATTTTTGATTTTTGATTTTTGATTTTTGATTTTTTGATTTTTTGATTTTTGATTTTTGATTTACGAGTTTTGATTTTTGATTTTCCATTTTTTGCGTGCTTTGCTCGCACTCGGACCCGGGAACGGGGCCCGCGCTCCCTCCCAGCCTCGCCTCCCCTTCCTCGGGCCTTTCCTGCCCTCCCAAAATCCCCAAAATCCCAAAAATCCCCAAATTCGCCCTCAGGGCCCTGCGGGTCAGGAGGGAGAGGAAAATTTGAATTTCCTGGCCCTGCGTGAGCGCCTGCACCTGAAATACCCGAATGTGCAGGGCCTGCCTTGGATCCAGCTCAGCGCTCAGCCGGAATCACCTGGAATCGGGAAATTCCTCCCGGTTTCACCAATTCCTCCCGGTTTTACCAATTCCTCCCGGTTTTACCAATTCCTCCCGGTTTCACCAATTCCTCCCGGTTTCACCAATTCCTCCCATTTTCACCAATTCCTCCCGGTTTCACCAATTCCTCCCATTTTCACCAGTTCTTCCCATTTTCGCCAATTCCTCCCAGTTTTGCCAATTCCTCCCATTTTGGCCAATTCCCCCCATTTTTTGCCAATTCCCCCCATTATTTTACCAATTCCTCCCATTTTGGCCAATTCCCCTCATTTTTTACCAATTCCCCTCATTTTTTACCAATTCCCCTCATTTTTTACCAATTCCCCCCATTTTTTACCAATTCCCCCCATTTTTTACCAATTCCTCCCATTTTCCCCAGTTCTTCCCATTTTTGCCAATTCCTCCCATTTTGGCCAATTCCCCCCATCTTTTTACCAATTTCCCCCATTATTTTACCAATCCCTCCCATTTTCACCAATTCCTCCCATTTTTTGCCAATTCCTCCTATTTTTTACCAATTCCCCCCATTTTTTTACCAATTCCTCCTATTTTTTTACCAATTCCTCCCTTTTTTGCCAATTCCTCCCTTTTTTACCAATTCCCCCCATTGTTTTACCAATTCCCCCCATTATTTTTACCAATTCCTCCCTTTTTTACCAATCCCTCCCATTTTTGCCAATTCCTCCCATTATTTTACCAATTCCCCCCATTATTTTACCAATTCCCCCATTATCGTTTTACCAATCCCTCCCATTTTCGCCAACTCTCCCCCATTTTTTTTTATTCCCAATTCCTTCCAATTTCTGGCAATTCCTTTTATTTTATTTTATTTTATATTTTATTTTATTTTATTTTTATTTTATTTTATTTTATTTTATTTTAGTTCATTTTATTTTATTTCATTTTATTTTATTTCATTTTATTTTACTTCATTTTATTTTATTTTATTTTATTTTATTTTATTTCATTTCATTTCATTTCATTTTATATTTTATTTTATTTCATTTCATTTCATTTCATTTCATTTCATTTCATTTCATTTTATATTTTATTTTATTTTATTTCATTTCATTTTATTTCATTTTATTTTATTTCATTTCATTTCATTTCATTTTATATTTTATTTTATTTTATTTCATTTCATTTTATATTTTATTTTATTTTATTTTATTTTATTTTATTTTATTTTATTTTATTTTATTTTATATTTTATTTTATTTTATTTTTATTTCCCCCCCCGCCAATTCCTTCCCCTGCAAACATCCCAAAGGGAAAAAGAGATTTTGGGGAAAAGGAACCAGGAAATCCCTTTGGGTTTTCTGAGGGCAGGTGGAGACACGGACGGACAGACAGACAGACGGACAGACAGACAGACGGACGGACGGACGCGGGCTGAGGGATCCCACGGGTCTGGAAGATTTTGGGGTGAATAAAATAATTATTTCATGGCCCCCCCGCTTGAAGCCATCCCGGTATTTTTAATTGGGGAAAATTGTAATAAATTTTTATTTTTAATTTATTTTTTTTTCCCCTTTTTTCCCCCTCTCTGTTTTCTTCCCAAAAAGGAAACGCTCGGGAAAATCTTTGCCCAAATTCCCCCCCAAAAAAGCACCTGAGGTTTCTGCCCCAAAACCGCAATAAAATTCATAAATTTCCCTTTTTCCGCGGCTCTTTGGGGCCGCCAAAGCGCGACCCGAAATGGGGGCTGGGAGCGAGGATGGGGAAAATCCCAATTATCCCCAGATTATCCCCAAAACCCCAAACACAACCCCCAGCTCCACCCCTAAAAAACCCCCAAAAAACAAAACCCAAAAACCCACAAAAAACCAAAAAAACACAAAAAAACCCCCCCAAAAAACCACAAAAAAAAACCCCCAAAAACCCACAAAAACCCAAAAACCCCATAAAAACCCAAAAAAAACCCCACGATCTCTCACTGGCAGAAAAAATTCACATAAAAATCAAAAATTAAATTTCCGCAGGGAGGAAAAAAAACCCAAAAACCCGGAATAAACCCCAAAACCCCGCTCAGTTCCAACCTCTCAAAGCTCCTTTTTCCCCCCCTTTTTTTTCCCTTTTTCCCTTTTTTTTTCTCTTTATTTCCCTTTTTTCCCCCTTTTGTTCCCTTTTTGTTCCCTTTTATTCCCCTTTGTTTTTCCCTTTTTTCCCCTTTTTTTCCCCTTTTTCCCCTTTTTCCCCCCCTTTGTTTTTCCCTTTTTGTTCCCTTTTTGTTCCCTTTTTTCCCCCTTGTTTCCCTTTTTTCCCCTTTTTCCCCTTTTTTCCCTCTTTGTTTTTTCCTTTTTGTTCCCTTCCCCCCCCTTTTTTTCCCTTTTTTCCCCTTTTCCCCCCCTTTTTTCCCTTTCCCCCCCTTTTCCCCCCCTTTTTTCCCCTATTTTCCCCCTTTTATTTTCCCCTTTTTTTCCCCTTTTTATCCCTTTCTTCCCCCTTCCCCCCCCTATTTCCCCCCCTATTTTCCCCCCTTTTTTCCCCTTTTTTCCCCCCCTATTTTCCCCCCCTTTTCCCCCCTATTTTCCCCCATTTTTTCCCCTATTTTCCCCCATTTCCCCCCATTTTTTCCCCCATTTTTTCCCCTTATTTTTCCCCCTTTTCTCCCCCTTTTTTTCCCCTATTTTTCCCCTATTTTCCCCCCTATTTCCCCCCCTTTTTCCCCCCTATTTCCCCCCTATTCCCCCCCTTTTTCCCCCCTTTTTCCCCTATTTTCCCCCTTTTTTCCCCTATTTCCCCCCCTTTCCCCCCCCTATTTCCCCCCTATTTCCCCCCCTTTTCCCCCCTATTTTTCCCCCATTTTTCCCCTATTTCCCCCCATTTTTTCCCTTATTTTTCCCCCTTTTTTCCCCATTTTTTCCCTTTCCCCTCCCGCCCCGCGCCCCTCTCTGTTTGCCGAGGCTCTCGCCCCATTCCGGGCGGGAAAGGTCGGGCAGGAGCCGAGGTCAAGGCCAAGTTGAAAGTTAAAAACCCTAAAAAGGCCCCGAGAGCTCCGGAGCCGCTGGGATCCCCTCGCTCCCGGCCGAGAATTTGGGGAAAAAAACCCCGGATTTGGCCCAAATTTGGATCTGCGGCCGGAGGAATTCACCGCGAGCTTTCAGCCCTTTTAATTTAAATTCCTTTTAATTAATTTGAATTTTCAGCGCTGAGGATTTCCCCGCCTGTTTTTCAACCCTTTAATTTGAATTTTAGCGCTGAGGATTTCCCCGCCTTTTAAGGGAAACCCTTTAAGGGTTTTCAACCCTTTTAATTTATTTGAATTTTAGCGCTGTGGATTTTCCATGCGAGTTTTTCAACCCTTTTAATTTATTTGATTTTCAGCGCTGCGGATTTTCCATGCGAGTTTTTCAACCCTTTTAATTTATTTGATTTTCAGCGCTGCGGATTTTCCGTGCGAGTTTTTCAACCCTTTGGATTCATTTGAATTTATTTCATTTTTAGCGCTCGGGAGGATTTCTCTGCGCATTTTCAACCCTTTTAAATTCCTTTTGATTAATTCGATTTTTAACGCTGAGGATTTTCCAGCCCTTTCAAAGTTTTGATTTTTAACGCTGAGGATTTTCCTGGCTGTTTCCAGCCCTTGAATTCCCTCGGATTTATTTGGTTTTTTAGCCCTGGGGATTCTCAGCCCTTTCGGTGCCTTTGATTTTTTTTCCTGTTTTTTAACGCACAAAGGGAGGAAAAGCTGGAGAAGGATCGGCCGCGCTCGGACGCCCCGAAACATCAGGAACGGAGCTAAAATTGGGTAAAAAAATCGGATTTTTTCCCTTTCCCGAGGAGCCGCGGTGAGCGGGGCTTTGTCCCGGCCCCCGGGGCAGGAATTTCCCTTTTTCACCCCAAAAACGCCCTCGGCTTCATTTATTACAATTTTCCCCAAATTCCTTTTAAACCGCGGAAAATTCCGAGCGGGTTCTGCCGCGGGAGCCGTTTAAAAACGCGATTTAATTGAGTTAAAAACGCGATTTAAGCGAGTTTAAAAACGCGATTTAATTGAGTTAAAAAACGCGATTTAAGCGAGTTTAAAAACGCGATTTAATCGAATTTAAAAAACGCGATTTAATTGAGTTAAAAACGCGATTTAAGCGAGTTTAAAAACGCGATTTAATCGAATTTAAAAACGCGGTTTAATCCAGTTTAAAACCGCGATTTCCAACCCGACAATGAGATTTTCCTTCTTTGAGGATTTCAGAGAAAATTTCAGTGTTTAAAGCAAAATTAACGGGTTTGTCTTAAAGGGAAAAAAACCCTGAATTTTTCACCAGCTCCTCTCCCAGTGACCGACACGAAAATTATCAAGCGCCCTTATCAGGTTTGCAGCCATTCTTTTATTTCATTCTCCACAGGATCCATTTAATATTTATCCCATCTGGAGCCTGGGGGAAAAAATAAAAAAATCTCTGGAACAACTTTTAAAAAGTCTGGGATTTCATTTTAAATTTTATTTTATTTTGAAAGCGATTGAATCGGAACCATCACCACAAAACACAAGGGAGCAAAAAAAAAAAAAAATTAAAAAAAAAAAGGAAAATCAAACCCAACCCAAACCCCAAAGAGGTTTGAAGAGGAGATTAAAACAAAATAAATTGGAACTACGGCGAGAGTTCACGTTTGGAAATAATCAATGGCTGGAAAATTGGATTCTGGCTCTGGAAGGGAGCCCAGCCCTCGCTCGCTCGTTCTGGCGAGATTTGGGCAGCAAAAAACCAAATCGAGACCAACATTTGGGGTCTTTTTGATCTTTTATTTCATTTTTTTGCCCCCGTTCTCTGCTGGGCTCCGGCCCCTCCCGGGGCAGAGGGGGTCGGGGTGCGGAGGTTCCGCGGCCGGGGCCGAATTTGGGGTTTCCAGCGCAGTTTTTGGGGGGATCCTTTGAACGGGTCCTGGCAGGGGAACAGAGAGCCCGGCCCGGCCCCCGCAGCCTCGCCCGGGGCGGCCCCGGCGCCGCTGCCGGGGTGGGGGAGTCCAGAGCTGGGGGGTTGTGGGGTCCCTTTTGGGGTGGATGTGAGGGATTCCAGATTCAGGGGGTTTGTGGGGTCAGCTTTGGGGTGGATGTGAGGGATTCCAGATTCAGGGGGTTTGTGGGGTCAGCTTTGGGGTGGATGTGAGGGATTCCAGATTCAGGGGGTTTGTGGGGTCAGCTTTGGGGTGGATGTGGCAGATTCCAGATTTGGGGGGTTTGTGGGGTCAGTTTTGGGGTGGATGTGAGGGATTCCAGAGCTGGGGGGTTTGTAGGGTCAGTTTTGGGGTGGATGTGGTGGATTTCAGAGCCAGGGGAGTTCTGGATCCCTTTTGGGATGAAAGGGGCGATTCCAGACCCAGGGATTTTGTAGGATCAGTTTTGGAGTTTTTGGGGTGGGTGGGGGTGATTCCAGAGCTGGGGTTCTCTTGGATCCCTTTTGGAGTGGATCCGTGGATCCGATGGGTGAATCCACCCCATCCATGGATCCATCCCTGGATCTATCCATGGATTCCTCCATCCATCCATCATCATCCTTTATCCATCCATCCATCATCCATCATCCATCCATCCATCCATCCATGGTTCCATCCATCCATCCATCATCCATCCATCCATCCATCCATCCATCCATCATCCATCCATCATCCATCCATCCATCATCCATCATCCATCCATCCATCATCCATCCATCCATCCATCCATCCATCCATCATCCATCCATCCATCCATCCATCCATCCATCATCCATCATCCATCCATCCATCCATCCATCCATCCATCATCCATCCGTCCGTCCATCCATCCATCCATCATCCATCCATCCATCCATCCATCATCCATCCATCCATCCATCCATCCATCATCCATCCGTCCCTGTGTCCATCCCTCCGTCCATCTGTCCGTCCGTCCCTCCATCCCGCCCCTGCTCTCTGTGGCTCCCATTGACAGGAGAGCAGCCACGGTTTTGGGTGGAATCAGCCGAATTTTGTCCCTCTTACCCACAGATGTGCCCTGCAGGAGGCCCCTGTCCCATCCCTGTCCCTGTCCCATCCCTGTCCCTGTCCCATCCCTGTCCCCATCCCTGTCCCTGTCCCTGTCCCATCCCTGTCCTTGTCCCTGTCCCTGTCCCTGTCCCCGTCCCCATCCCTGTCCCTGTCCCTGTCCCTGTCCCCATCCCTGTCCCTGTCCCTGTCCCCGTCCCCATCCCTGTCCCTGTCCCATTCCTGTCCCCATCCCTGTCCCTGTCCCTGTCCCCGTCCCTGTCCCCGTCCCCATCCCTGTCCCCATCCCTGTCCCTGTCCCCATCCCCATCCCTGTCCCTGTCCCATCCCTGTCCCCATCCCTGTCCCTGTCCCTGTCCCCGTCCCTGTCCCTGTCCCTGTCCCCGTCCCTGTCCCCGTCCCCATCCCTGTCCCTGTCCCTGTCCCTGTCCCTGTCCCTGTCCCTGTCCGTGATTCCTGCTGAGGACAGACGGATTTATCCTGGGAAAGGCCCCGAGGGTCCCCTCGGCTGTGACACCGCAGGGGACAGAGGGACCCAGCCCGTCCTGCGGGTTTGAGCTCCCACGGCCTCAGTTCCCCCCAGTTCCCCCCAGTCCCCCCCAGTTCCCCCCAGTCCCCCCCAGTTCCCCCCAGTTTCCCCCAGTTCCCCCCAGTTCCCCCCAGTCCCCCCCAGTTCCCCCCAGTTCCCCCCAGTTCCCCCCAGTCCCCCCCAGTTTCCCCCAGTTCCCCCCAGTTTCCCCCAGTCCCCCCAGTTCCCCCCAGTTCCCATTCCAGGCTCTCCTCATTCCCCTCCCGGAGCGAGGGAGGAGCAGCGATGGCCCAGGACTGGGAATGGAACCCGAAATGTGAGGGACAGGAACTGGGAGTGAACTGGGAATGGACTGGAATTGACCTGGGAATGGACTGGGAATGGAATGGGAACGAACTGGGAATGGACTGGGATTGAATGGGAATTGAATGGGGATTGAATTGGGAATGAACTAGGATTGAACTGGGGCCAAACTGGGAACGAACAGGGAACGAACTGGGAATGAACTGGAATTGAACTGGGAATGGACTAGGAAAGAATGGGGAATTAACCGGGAATGACTGAACTGTGAATGAACAGGGAATTAATGGAGAATGAACTGGGAACGGACTGGGAATGGACTGGGAATGAACCGGGAACAGACTGGGAATGAACTGGGAACAGACTGGAAACGGGCTGGGAATGAACTGGGAATGAACTGGGAATGAACTGGGAACAGACTGGGAACAGACTGGGAACAGACTGGGAACAGACTGGGAACGGGCTGGGGCTGCAGAGCCCCTGATCCCCCTCTCGTCCCTGTCCCACCCTCCCGGGACTGGGCAGCACAGCCCCGGGGCCTCCTGGGCACCCTGAGCCTCATCCCGGGGTGTCCCCATGGTGTCCCCGGGGTGTCCCCATGGTGTCCCTGTTGGTGTCCCTGTTGTGTCCCTGTTGTGCCCCTGTTGGTGTCCCCGGGGTGTCCCCGTGGTGCCCCCGGGGTGTCCCTGTTGGTGTCCCCATGCTGTCCCTGTTGGTGTCTCCGCACTGTCCCTGTTGGTGTCCCTGTTGTGTCCCTGTTGGTGTCCACATGGTGCCCCCGGGGTGTCGCTGTTGGTGTCCCCATGGTGTCCCCACAGTGTCCCCGCTGTGTCGCCGGTGTGTCCCTGTTGGTGTCCCCACTGTGTCCCCATGGTGTCTCCGCGCTATCCCTGTTGTGTCCCTATTGGGGTCCCCACGGTGTCCCCGCAGTGTCCCTGTTGGTGTCCCCATGGTGTCCCCAGGGTGTCCCTATTGGGGTCCCTGCGGTGTCCCCGGGGTGTCCCTGTTGCTGTCCCTGTTGTGTCCCTGTTGGTGTCCCCTCAGTGTCCCTGTTGTGTCCCTGTTGGTGTCCCCTCAGTGTCCCCCGCCGTGTCCCCTCCCGGGGTGACCCCGGGTGCCACCCCCGCCCTGCCCCTCCCCAGGGACGGGCACAGGGAGCGGGGAGGGGGCAAAGTCCGCGCGGTGCCGGCGCTCGGTGCCTTTGGTGCCGCCTTATCCCGGGGGAGGGGACAGGAGGGGACAGGGAGGGGACAGGAGGGGACAGGGAGGGACAGGGAGGGACAGGGAGGGACAGGAGGGGACAGGAGGGGACAGGGAGGGACAGGGAGGGACAGGGAGGGGACAGGAGGGGACAGGGAGGGACAGGGAGGGGACAGGGAGGGACAGGGAGGGACAGGAGGGGACAGGGAGGGACAGGGAGGGACAGGGAGGGGACAGGGAGGGGACAGGGAGGGACAGGGAGGGGACAGGAAGGGACAGGGAGGGACAGGGAGGGACAGGGAGGGACAGGGAGGGGACAGGAAGGGACAGGGAGGGACAGGGAGGGGACAGGGAGGGACAGGGAGGGGACAGGAAGGGACAGGGAGGGACAGGGAGGGGACAGGGAGGGACAGGAGGGACAGGAGGGACAGGGAGGGGACAGAGGGGGACGCTCGGGGCTCTCCCCATTCCCAGCTCGGGCTGCAGCCAGGGCTGGGGGGCTCCGGGGGCTCCGGGGGCTCCAGGATTCCAGGGGTTCTGGGGGTTCCAGGGGATCCGAGGATGCCCCAAAAATGCCCCCAAAGTGCCCCAAAAATTCCCCAATAATGCCCCCCAAAGTGCTCCCAAAATGTCCCCAAAGTGCCCCAAAAATGCCCCAAAAGTGCCCCAAAAATGTCCCCAAAAGTGCCCCAATAATGCCCCCAAAGTGCCCCAAAAATTCCCCAATAATGCCCCCCAAAGGGCCCCAATAATGCCCCCCAAAGTGCCCCAATAATGCTCGAAACGTGCCCCAATAATGCCCCAAAAGTGCCCCAATAATGCCCCCAAACGTGCTCCAAAAATGCCCCAAAAAAGTCCTCAAAAGTGCCCCCAAAGTGCCCCAATAATGGCCCAAAAGTGCTCAAAAAATGCCCCAAAAAAGTCCCCAAAGTGCCCCCAAAATTCCCCAATACAGCCCAAAAAATGCCCTAAAAATGCCCCAAAAACGCCAAAAAAATTCCCCAAAATGCCCCAAAGGCTCCGTGGGTTTCGGGATTTTCGGGATTTGCGGCGCCACCCCCCGCCCAAACTCGGGATTATTTCATTATTTTAATAATTCATTAATTCATTATTTAATTCATTCATTATTTAATTCATTCATTATTTTGCTTTCATTTTCTTCTTTTTTTAAAATTTTTTTTTCTTCTTCCTGACAAGAAGGAGGGAATGGGATCCGCTTGGAAAAAAATCCAAATTTTCCTTCTGGGATCATTCCCAGACCTTTCCCATCCCACTACTTCCCAATTTATTATAAAGAGAAATAAATAGAAATAAAATAGAAAAAGACATAGAAATGAATAAGAAATATGTAAAATATAAATAAAATAAATAACAAATAGAAATAAAAATATAAAAATACATAGAAATAAAAATAAAAATTAAAATAAAAATAAATATATTATAAAATAAATATAATTGTAAGAGAAACATAAATAACAAATAGATTTGTTTATATAAATATATATTTATATAAAATAAGTATTTATATGTAAGATATATATAATATATAATATATAATATATAATATATAATATATAATATATAATATATAATATATTATATAGTATATAGTATATAGTATATAGTATATAGTATATATTTTTTATAGAATGTAAATAAATTATCAATATAGATGATAAAAATAAATAGAAATAATCAATAGCAATAAATAGAAGTAAAATAGAAATAAATAAAATAAATATCAATGTAGTATAAAAATAAATAGAAAAGAAAAATAAAATACATAAAAATAAAAATAAAATAAGAAATAAACCCCGGATTTTCCTCCCCCGGGTGCCAAATAATTCAAAGAAGAGCCCAAAATGTTCATTTTTGGCAGCAGATTCGTCTCCAGCCGCCGGATCCAAGGCTGCAGCTCCTTGTCAAGGATTCTGCTGGCAATAAATTCAATTTTGCTGACAATAAATTCAATTTTGCTGCCCCCATTTGTCACTCCCGGGAGCGAATCCTTCACCCCACAAGGGCTGGAAATGAAATTCAGCGATTTTGGGGCTTTTTGTGGGTTTTTTTTTATCCTTGGGATAACGAATGGAGGGTGGGGAAAAAGGGAAAATCGGAATTATTGGGGTTGGTCGGGTTGGGGTCCCCAGGCAGAGACTGGGAAGGGTCAAATCCTGGGATTGGGAAAATGGGATTAAAATAAATCCGGGGTTTTGGGGAATTACAATAAATTTAATGATTAAAATAAAATGGAATTAAAATAAATCGAGGTTTTAGGGCTGGGATTATATTAAATCCAGGGTTTGGGGAATTAAAATAAATGATTAAAATAAAATGGAATTAAAATAAATCGAGATTTTAGGGCTGGAATTGGGGAAACCCCAGGGTTTAGGGAATGAAAATAAATGAAAATAAATGGTTAAAATAAAACGGAAATAAAATAAATTGAGGTTTTGGGGCTGGAGTTGGGAAAGAAATCCCAATTCCATTAAAATGGAATTAAAATAAATTGAGATTTTAGGGCTGGAATTGGGGGAAACCCAGGGTTTAGGGAATGAAAAATAAATGAAAAGAAATGGTTAAAATAAAATGGAATGAAAATAAATCGAGGTTTTGGGGCTGGAGTTGGGAAAGAAATCCCAATTCCATTAAAATGGAATTAAAATAAATTGAGATTTTAGAGCTGGAATTGGAAACCCAGGGTTTAGGGAATGGAAATAAATGAAAATAAATGGTTAAAATAAAACGAAATAAAAATAAATCGAGGTTTTAGGGCTGGGATTATATTAAATCCAGGGTTTGGGGGATTAAAATAAATGATTAAAATAAAATGGAATGAAAAGAAATCGAGGTTTTAGGGCTGGAGTTGGAAAGAAATCCCAATTCCATTAAAATGGAGTTAAAATAAATCGAGATTTTAGAGCTGGAATTGGGGAAACCCCAGGGTTTAGGGAATGAAAATAAATGAAAATAAATGGTTAAAATAAAACGAAATAAAAATAAATCGAGGTTTTAGGGCTGGGATTATATTAAATCCAGGGTTTGGGGGATTAAAATAAATGATTAAAATAAACGGAATGAAAATAAATCAAGGTTTTAGTGCTGGGATTATAATAAATCCAGGGTTTGGGGGATTAAAATAAATGATTAAAATAAAATGGGATGAAAATAAATCGAGGTTTTAGGGCTGGGATTGGGAAAGAAATCCCAATTCCATTAAAATGGAGTTAAAATAAATCGAGATTTTAGGGCTGGAATTGGGGGAAACCCAGGGTTTAGGGAATGAAAATAAATGAAAATAAATGGTTAAAATAAAATGAAATAAAAATAAATCGAGGTTTTAGGGCTGGGATTGGGAAAGGGATCAAGGTTTAAGGGCTGGAATTAAAAGAAAATATTTTAGAGGCCTGGAATTGTGAAAGGATTTGGGATTTTAGGGCTGGAATTAGGAAGCAAATTGAGGTTTTAGGGTTTGGGATTAGGAAGGGAGTGAAGTTTGTGGAGGCCTGGAATGAGAAAAGAAATCGAGGATTTAAAGGCCTGGAATTGAAATTAAAAATTCCGGAGTCCTGGGCTCAGGGAGGAAATGAAGATTTTGGGATTGGAAATGGAATCAAATCGAATGAAACCAAATCAGTTCCCAATTCCCCGGTGTCTGTCTGTCTGTCTGTCTGTCCGTTCCCGGTGTCTGTCTGTCTGTCCCGTTCCCATCCCCGGTGTGTGTCTGTCTGTCTGTCTGTCCGTTCCCAGTGTCTGTCTGTCTGTCCCGTTCCCATCCCCAGTGTCTGTCTGTCTGTCTGTCCCGTTCCTGCTGTGTGTGTATGTGTCTGTCTGTCTGTCCATTCCTGGTGTGTGTCTGTCTGTCTGTCTGTCTGTCCCGTTCCCGGTGTATATCTGTCTGTCTGTCCTGTTCCCATTCCCGTTCCCGGTGTGTGTCTGTCTGTCTGTCTGTCCGGTTCCATTCCCGGTGTCTGTCTGTCCCGTTCCCATTCCCGGTGTCTGTCTGTCTGTCTGTCCCGTTCCCATTCCCACTGTCTGTCTGTCTGTCTGTCCCGTTCCCATTCCCGGTGTCTGTCTGTCTGTCCGGTTCCATTCCCGGTGTCTGTCTGTCTGTCTGTCCTGTTCCCATTCCCGGTGTCTGTCTGTCTGTCCCGTTCCCATTCCCGGTGTCTGTCTGTCTGTCCCGTTCCCATTCCCGGTGTCTGTCTGTCTGTCCCGTTCCCGTTCCCACTGTCTGTCTGTCTGTCTGTCCCGTTCCCATTCCCACTGTCTGTGTGTCTGTCTGTCTGTCCGGTTCCATTCCCGGTGTCTGTCCCCCTCTGCCGGCCGAGCCAAAACATTCCCAGAAAAAGGGAAGAGAGCCCGGGAGCGCCAGGGGGATGGGGAACGGAAATTTAAAAATCAAAACAACAGCAACAGCCTAAAACCAATAGAATACAATGGAATACAACGTAGTACAAAGTAATATAATTATTATATAAACGCAAATAATAACGATAACAACGCTAATAACAATAGGAATAACACTAATAAAATAATAAAAATAAAATTTCAAAAATTAAAAAGAATAACAATGCCATTTAACCCTTTATCCGTTAACCCTTTCCCTCCCGGCGCGTCCGCCATCTTTCCCGAGGGGGGCGGAGCCTTTACTGCACGCGGCGCCGCTCGATGACGTCACGCGGCGCACCCGATACGCCACGCGTCGCGCTCTCGATTGCGTCACTCGGCGCGCTGGAGGCGTCACGCGTCGCGCCCGATGACGCAGCCCGTCGCGCCCGATGACGCAGCCCGTCGCGCCCGATGACGTGTCCGCGGCGGCGGCGGCGGCGGGGCCGGGATGCACCGGCGGGGGGTGGGGGCGGGGGCGATCGCCCGGAAGAAACTGACCGAGGTCACCGGGATGGGGGACAGGGGACACGGGACAGGGAACGGGACAGAGGGCCGGGGACAGGGAACGGGACAGGGAACGGGACAGACGGCGGGGGACAGGGGGACACGGGACAGGGAACGGGGACACGGGACAGGGGACAGGGAACGGGACAGGGAACGGGACAGAGGGCGGGGGACAGGGAACGGGACAGAGGGCGGGGGACAGACCGCGGGACAGGGGACAGGGACTGGGGACAGGGGACAGGGAACGGGACAGAGGGACACGGGACGGGGGACAGGGAACGGGACAGACCGCGGGACAGGGGACACGGGACAGACCGAGGGACGGCAGCGCAGCGGGGCCCGGAGGGGTCGGGGCTCGGTCCGGGGCGGTGGGAGCTGTGAGGGGACCCCCAGAGCCCCGGCCCGGGGAGCGGGGCCAGAGCCCACGGGGAGAAACTCCGGCCGGGGATGGGCGGTTCGGGGTCCTTTGAGTTTGGGATTCTCTGAGTCCGGGATTGTCTCGGTCCGGGGCTGTCCCGGTTCGGGGCTGTCCCGGTCCGGGGCTGTCCCGGTCCGGGGCTGTCCCATCCCGGCCGTGCCCTCACGCTCTGTCCCCCCAGGCCAAGTACAAGGAGCGCGGCACGGTCCTGGCTGAGGATCAGCTGGCCCAGGTGGGAATTCCCTCCCTGGCCTCGGGGTCCCCCTTCCCTGTCCCATCCCTGTGTCCCAGCCCCTACTGTCCTTGTGTCCCTGTGTCCCATGTCCGTCTGTCTGTCCCAGATGTCGAAGCAGCTGGAGACGTTCCGGACGCACCTGCAGGCCTTTGCCAGCAAGCACAAGCAGGAGATCCGGCGCAGCCCCGAGTTCCGGCTGCAGTTCCAGCACATGTGCGCCGCCATCGGCGTCGACCCGCTGGCCTGTGAGCACGGACAGACGGCGGGACAGACAGGGGGGACAATGGGGGGGATAGCAGGGGGGATAATGGGGGGAGATAGCAGGGGGGGATAATGGGGGGGAACATGAGGGGAATGGGAGAATAATGGGGGAACAATGGGGGGACAGGTGGGGAGAATGGGGGGACAATGGGAGCAGAATGGGGGAATAACGGGGGGACAGTGGGGGGGACAATGGGGGACAATGGGGGAATAGTAGGGGAACAATGGGGGGACAGGTGGGGGGACAAGGAGGGATAACAGGGGACAGCAGGGGGACAATAAGGGGGATAGCAGGGGGGACAGTGGAGGGGATAGCAGGGGGACAATGGGGGGGGACAGCAGGGGGATAATGGGGGAGCAGGAGGGGAATGGGGGAATAACGGGGGGACAGGTGGGGGGACAAGGAGGGATAACAGGGGACAGCAGGGGGACAATGAGGGGGACAGCAGGGGGACAGTGGAGGGGACAGTGGGGAGAACGGGGACACAACGGGAGTGGAATGGGGGAATAACGGGGGGACATTGGGGGGACAGGAGGGGAGACAAGGGGGGGATAATGGGGACAGCAGGGGGACAATGGGGGGGATAGCAGGGGGACAATGGGGGGGACAGCTGGGAGAACGGGGACACAACGGGAGCGGAATGGGGGAATAACGGGGGGGACATTGGGGGGAATAACGGGGGGACATTGGGGGGACAGGTGGGGGGACAAGGAGGGATACAGGGGACAGCAGGGGGACAATGTGGGGGGACAGAGGGGAATGGGGAATAACGGGGGGATAATGGGGAGACAAGGGACAGCACGGGGACAGAATGGGGGGAATGGGGGATATGGGAGGGGAATGGGGGAATAACAGGGGACACCAGGGGACAATGGGGACACCAGGGGACAATGGGGGCAGCAGGGACACACCGGGGTGGGCTCGGGTTAGGGTCAGAGCTCTGTCCCTGTCCCCCCCCAGCTGGAAAGGGGTTCTGGGCCGAGGTGCTCGGGGTTGGAGATTTCTACTACGAGCTGGGGGTGCAGAATCATCGAGGTGTGCCTGGCCCTGCGGCACCGCAACGGAGGTGGGCACGGGGGTGGGCACGGGGGTGGGCACGGGGAGCCACTGATCCCAGAGATCCTGCCCTGGTCCCAGAGATCCACCCCTGATCCCAGGATCCATCCCTGATCCCAGGATCCACCCCTGATCCCAGGATCCCTCCCCGATCCCATCACTCTGTGGGAGCAGGGAACAATCCCAGGGATCCCGGCCATCTCCAGAGGATTGGGATTTCCAGTGGGGAAGTTCTTCATCCCAAAAGGGCAATTCACACCGGGAGTGGGCCTGAAGCCCATAACACCCATGAATCCCATTAAAATCCAAAAAAAATCTCGTAAAAATCCCGTAAAACCCATAAATCCTACAAAAATCTCCCCCGAAAAAATCCCATAAAATCTCAAAAAAGTCCCTAAAAATCCCCCCAAAAATCCCATAAAATCTCAAAAAAAAAAATCCCTAAAAAACCCCCCAAAAATCCCATAAAATCTCAAAAAAAAATCCCCCAAAAACCCCATAAAATCTCAAAAAAAAAAAATCCCCCAAAAATCCCATAAAATCTCAAAAAAAAATCCCTAAAAATCCCCCCAAAAATCCCATAAAATCTAAAAAGAAAAAAATCCCCCAAAAGTCCCATAAAATCTCAAAAAAAATCCCTAAAAATCCCCCCAAAAATCCCATAAAATCTCAAAGAAAAATCCCCCAAAAATCCCATAAAATCTCAAAAAAAAAATCCCTAAAAATCCCCCCAAAAATCCCATAAAATCTCAAAGAAAAATCCCCCAAAAATCCCATAAAATCTCAAAAAAAAAATCCCTAAAAATGCCCAAAAAGTCCCATAAAAAAACCCGAAAAATCCCCGAAAAGTCCCGTAAAAAACCCAAAAAAAATCCCCGAAAAGTCCCATAAAAAACCCAAAAAAATCCTGAAAAATCCCAAAAAATCCCATAAAAAACCCCCTAAAAATCCCCGAAAAACCCCAAAAAAGCCCCCTGAGATGCCAGCCTGGGCTCTGCTGCAGGGCTGATCACGCTGGAGGAGCTGCAGGCCCAGGTGCTCAAGGGCCGCGGGAAATTCGCTCAGGACGTCAGCGCGTGAGTGCGGCCGGGAATTCCCGGGAAAACCTCGAAAATTCCTGGGAAAACCTTGGGAACTCCCGGGAAAACCTCGGGAATTCCTGGGAAAACCTCGAAAATTCCTGGGAAAACCTCGGGAGTTCCTGGGAAAACCTCGGGAATTCCTGGGAAAGCCTCGGGAATTCCCGGGAATCCCTGCGGGGTCGGGGGCGGGAATCCCTTGGGAAACCCTCAGGAATCTTTGGGGAACCCCTGGGGAGGCCAGGGCTGCAGTTCCAGCTGTTCCAGCTGTTCCAGCTGTTCCAGCTGTTCCAGGCCCACAGCTGCAGCTGCACCCAGAGCTCTGCTGCTGCTCCTGCTGCTCCTGGGATGGTTTTTCCCTAAAATCCAACCCCAAGATGGTTTTTCCCTAAAAGTCCAACCCCAGTAGGATTTTTCCCTAAAATCCAACCCCAGGATGGTTTTCCTCTAAAAAATCCAACCCCATGAGGATTTTTCCCTTACAAATCCAACCCCATGAGGATTTTTCCCCATGAGTCCAACCCCTGGATGGTTTTCCCCTAAAAATCCAATCCCAGGATGGTTTTCCCCTAAAAAAATCCAATCCCAGGATGCCTTTTCCCCTAAAATCCAGTCCCTGGATGGTTTTTCCCTAAAAGTCCAACCCCAGGATGGTTTTTCCCTAAAAACTCCAACCCCTGGATGATTTTCCCCCATAAATCCAACCCCAGGATGATTTTTTCCCCCCAAATCCAACCCCAGGGTGATTTTTCCCCTACAAACCCAACCGTAGGATGATTTTTCCTTAAAAAATCCAACCCTAGAGGATTTTGCCCTAAAAGCAACCACAGGAGAATTTTTCCCCTAAAATCCAATCTCGGGAGGATTTTCCCCCACAAATCCCAGCCCAGGATTATTTCCCCCACAAATCCAACCCAGGATTATTTTTCCCCCACAAATCCAGTCCTGGGAGGATTTTCCCCCACAAATCCAACCCCAGGATTATTTTCCCCACAAATCCAACCCCAGGATTATTTTTCCCCCACAAATCCAATCCAGGATTATTTTCCCCACAAATCCAACCCAGGATTATTTTTCCCCCACAAATCCAACCCAGGATTATTTTTCCCCCACAAATCCAACCCCAGGATGATTTTCCCCACAAATCCACCCCCGTGAGGATTTTCCCACTGCAGCTGAGGAAGGGCCCCCCCAATCCCACCCCAATCCCATTTTTAGCCCAAACCTCCCATTTTTGGGGCTGAGCCCCCCAGGGCCGCCCAGGCGCCAAAACCCCGAATCCCTGGATGGGATCAATTCCCGTTTTTTGGGGTCATTCCCAGGATGTGGAACAGCCTGGGGAGCCCCTTTGGGGGGTGTGTGTGTCCCCAGGGATGATCTGCTCCGGGCCATCAGGAAGCTGAAGGTGCTGGGCAGCGGATTTGGGATCATCCCCGTGGGGGGAACGGTGCTGGTGCAGTCGGTGCCGGCCGAGCTGAGCATGGAGCACACGGTGGTGCTGCAGCTGGCCGAGGTGGGATTGGACTGGGAATGAACTGGGAATGGACTGGGAATGCACTGGGAATGGACTGGGAATGAACTGGGAATACTGGGAATGGACTGGGAATGAACTGGGAATGAACTGGGAATGAACTGGGAATACTGGGAATGGACTGGGAATGAACTGGGAATACTGGGAGAACATGGAGCACACGGTGGTGCTGCAGCTGGCCGAGGTGGGAATGCACTGGGAATGAACTGGGAATGGACTGGGAATGGACTGGGAATGGACTGGGAATGAACTGGGAATGGACTGGGAATGGACTGGGAATGGACCACACGGTGGTGCTGCAGCTGGCCGAGGTGGGAATGCACTGGGAATGGACTGGGAATACTGGGAATGGACTGGGAATGGCTGAGCATGGAGCACACGGTGGTGCTGCAGCTGGCTGAGGTGGGAATGCACTGGGAATACTGGGAATGGACTGGGAATGGGATTGGGAAAACATGGACCACACGGTGGTGCTGCAGCTGGCCGAGGTGGGATTCACTGGGAATGGACTGGGAATACTGGGAATGAACTGGGAATAGTGGGAAAACACGGAGCACACGGTGGTGCTGCAGCTGGCCGAGGTGGGAATGCACTGGGAATACTGGGAATACTGGGAATAGTGGGAATGGGATTGGGAAAACATGGAGCACACGGTGGTGCTGCAGCTGGCCGAGGTGGGATTCACTGGGAATATTGGGAATGGACTGGGAATATTGGGAATGAACTGGGATTGAGAATGGGATTGGGAAAACATGGAGCACACAGTGGTGCTGCAGCTGGCCGAGGTGGGAATGCACTGGGAATGGACTGGGAATGAACTGGGAATACTGGGAATGGCTGAGCAGGGAGCACATGGTGGTGCTGCAGCTGGCCGAGGTGGGAATGCACTGGGAATACTGGGAATACTGGGAATACTGGGATTGGGAATGGACTGGGAATGGACTGGGAATGAACTGGAAACACTGGGAATGGGATTGGGAACGGGACTGGCACCTGGGAATGGGGAGTTGGTGCTTCCAGGACTGGGAACTGGGATTGGATCCGGCTCATGGGCAAAGCTGAAATGTGGATTTAAACCTGGATGCAAAGAGCCGGGAATTTCTGGCGTTTCCATAAAAATCCGGGATGAGAGCCAAGGGTCCCCGCTCTGCTGCACCCTGGGTGAGGCTCAGAGGGATTTTTCCTGGTTTTTCCTGGTTTTCTTTCCCCAGAAAAAGGGATTTGTGACCGTCAGCGAGATCCGGGACAGCCTCAAGTGGGAGACGGAGAGAGCGAAGCAGGTGCTGGTAGGTGGGACTGGGAATACTGGGAATGGAAACTGGGGATACTGGGAATGGAAACTGGGGATACTGGGAATGGGGATGGGAAACTGGGAATGGAAACCGGGGATACTGGGAATGGGAATGGGAAACTGGGAATGGGAAACTGGGAATGGGAAAATGGGAATGGGAACTTGGGAACAGCAACAGCAACTCAGCACATCCCAGTCCATCCCCAGTCATTCCCAGTTCCATTCCCATTCCCAATCCCATTTTTCCCAATCCCATTTTTCCCGTTCCAGGATCACCTGCTGAAGGAGGGCCTGGCCTGGCTGGATCCCAGTGCCATTCCCAATCCCATTTTTCCCATTTTTTTCCCATTTTTCCATGCAGGATCACCTGCTGAAGGAGGGCATGGCCTGGCTGGACGCGCAGGCTCCGGCCGAGCCTCAGTTCTGGCTCCCCGCGCTCTTCTCGGAGCTGCACGGGCAGGAGGGCACAGCCGGGACCTGAGGGCCCCGGAGAGCCGGGAATAACCCTGGGATATCCGGGAATAACCCATGGGATATCTGGGAATAACCCATGGGATATCCGGGAATAACCCCTGGGATATCTGGGAATAACCCATGGGATATCTGGGAATAACCCATGGGATACCCGGGAATAACCCTGGGATACCCGGGAATAACCCCTGGGATACCTGGGAATAACCCTGGGATACCCGGGAATAACCCCTGGGATACCCGGGAATAACCCTGGGATATCCGGGAATAAACCCCTGGGATATCCGGGAATAACCCTGGGATACCTGGGAATAACCCCTGGGATACCTGGGAATAACCCCTGGGATACCCAGGAATCCCTCCCAGGATCTTCAGGAATCCCCCCTGGGATCATTCCTGGAGCCCTCAGGAATCCCAGCTGGAATCCCTGCCAGGATCCTCGGGAATCCGTCCTGGAATCCTCAGGAATCCCAGCTGGAATCCCCTCTGGAGTCCCAGGAATCCTGTCTGGAATCCCCTCTGGAACCCTTGGGAATCCCCCCCTGGAATCCTGGCGGGAATCCCTCCCAGGGTTCTTGGGAATCCCCCCTGGAATCCTCGGGAATCCCTCCCAGGATCCTCAAGGAATCTCCCCTTGAATCCCTCCTGGAGTCCTTGGGAATCCCCCCTGGAATCCTCAGGAATCCCAGCTCAAATTCCCCCCAGGATCCTCAGGAATCCCTGCTGGAATCCCTGGGGAATCCCCCCTGGAATCTCTGGGAATCCCCCCTGGAATCCCTGGGGATCTCCCCTGGAATCCTGTCTGGAGTCCTCGGGAATTCCCCCCAGGATCCTCAGGAATCTCCCCTTGAACCCCTCCTGGAGTCCTTGGGAATCTCAGCTGGAATCCTCAGGAATCCCAGCTCGAATCCTCAGAATCCCAGCTTGAATTCCCTCCAGGATCCTCAGGAATCCCCTCAGGATCCTCAGGAATCCCCCCTGGAATCCCTGGGGAATCCCCCCTGGAATTCCTGGGAATCCCCCCTGGAATCCTGGGAATCCCCCCCTGGGATCCCTGGGGATCCCCCCTGGAATCCTGGGAATCCCCCCTGGAATCCCTGGGAATCCCCCCTGGAATCCCTGGGAATCCCCCCTGGAATCCCCGCTGGAATCCCTGGAATTCCCCCCTGGAATCCCTGGAATTCCCCCCTGGGATCCCTGCCTGGTCCCTCCTGTCCCTGCCATCCCGGGCTCGGCAGCGCTGGGAATAAAAGTTTTGTACCAAATTCCTGAGTTTGGGGAATTCTGTGGGATCGGCCCCCGCTGGAATCGCTGCGGCTTTGGGTGGAAATGCCCCAGATTGGGGAAAATGAGGGAAAGGGGCCGAGGGTGGAACCTTGGGAGGATTTGCAGCGGGAAATGGGATTGGGAAAACTGGGAAAGCTGGGAAAACTGGGAAAACTGGGAAAGCCGCCCTGGGGCGTTGCCATTCCATGAGAATTCCCACTGAGGAACACCGCGGGCTCCATTCTGCCAAAACAAAACTTTATTGCACAAAGAAAAAACCAAAAAAAAAAAGAGAAAACCTCCTCCCCCCCAAAAAAAAAAACAAAAAAAAAACCTCCCCCCAAAAACCAACCCCAAACCAAAAAAAAAATAAAATGGGAATTATTATTGGAATTCTTCTGTACAACAGAAACCAGCAGAGATCTGCCAGGGCCTCGAGTGCATTTTTTATTTTTTGTTTTCCAGCTCCATTCCAGGCCCTACAATTCCGTTTGCTCCAAGGTCCCTGGGGCCGGGGAGGGACCCGGAATTCCCAGCCCTGGGAATGCTGGGAAGGCTCCCAGCCCTGCCTGGGGGGACACGGGGGACACGGGGAGGGGGTGGCAGCTCGGCCTCCCCTCGAGGGTTAAACCCAAACCAGAGTTTGGGAAAAGCACGGGAATGTCCCCATTGCCCACCTGGAAAATTCCCCGTTTCCTACCAAGGAAATTCCCCCATTTCCAACCAGAAAAAATTCCCATTTAATTCCCCATTTCCAACCTGGAAAATTCCTCATTTCCTACCAAGGAAATTCCCCATTTCCCACCAGAAAAATTCCTCATTTCCAACCAGAAAAATTCCTCATTTCCAACCAGGAAAATTCCTCATTTCCCACCAGGGAAATTCCTCATTTCCAACCAAGAAAATTCCCATTTCTCACCTGGAAAATTCCCATTTCCCACCTGGAAAATTCCCATTTCTCACCAGAAAAATTCCTCATTTCCAACCAGGAAAATTTCCCACCTGGAAAATTCCCATTTCCAACCAGAAAAATTCCTCATTTCCAACCAGGAAATTCCTCATTTCCTACCAAGGAAATTCCCCATTTCCAACCAGAAAAATTCCCATTTCCCACCTGAGAAATTCCTCATTTCTCACCTGGAAAATTCCCATTTCCCACCTGGAAAATTCCCCATTTCCCACCTGGAAAATTCCCAATTTCCCACCTGGAAAATACCTCATTTCAACCAGGAAAATTCCCATTTCTCACCTGGAAAATTCCTCATTTCCAACCAGGAAAATTCGTCATTTCCAACCAGGAAAATTCCCCATTTCCCACCTTCCTGCTGCTGCTGCAATCCCAAATAATCCCAGGGGGGATTTGTGGGATTTGGGCTCCTCCTGCCCCTCGGGATGAGGATCCAAGCTGGGGAGTTCTCCCAGCACCAGCAGGATCCAAACTGGGCTGAACTGGTGTGGAGGGCAGCATTTGGGGCAGGATTTGGGGCAGGATTTTGGGCAATTTTGGGCAGGGTTTCGGGCAATTTTAGGCAGGATTTTGGGCAATTTTGGGCAGGATTTTGGGCCATTTTGGGCAGCATTTTGGGCAGCATTTTGGGCAATTTTAGGCAGGATTTTGGGCAATTTTGGGCAATTTTGAGCAGGATTCTGGGCAATTTTGGGCAGGATTTTGGGCAATTTTAGGCAGCATTTTGGGCCATTTTGGGCAGGATTTTGGGCCATTTTGGGCAGGATTTTGGGCCATTTTGTGTCCCTACAATGCAAAGTGAAACCTGGAGCTCCTGCTCACCCCAGCCCCAGTGGGAATTGTCACCTGCAGCTGGGCTGGGGGTGGCACTGCCACCTCCCCGTGTCACCCACAGCGCCCAGCCCGCTCCCAGCAGCCCCGGGCTCCCAGAAATTCCCAATTCCATGAAAGGCAAAGGGGTTTGTCCCAGAGCCCAGCTGGGATCGTCCCCGTGGGCTGGCACAGGGAGGGAGGGACAGGAGGGGACATCGGCGGTGACACCGAGCCAAGGCGGGAAGCAGAGAATTCCAGGTGAGGAAGGAACGGCTCCAGCAGGAGAAAACCCCTCCTGAAAGGCTCAAATTCGATATTGCAGAAAGAAACAAACTGATCTGAGCGCTCCCTCCTCATCCTCCTCATCCTCCCCCTGCCCAAACCTCCAGGGCGAGCAAATCCATGGATTCCTGCAGTTCCCACTTGGCACATGAAGTCTCCAAAGGGCCCCGGGGCTCCAGTAAAGCTTTGGGGCAAGGAGCCCCAGTTCCAGCAGTGAGAATTCCTTTATCTTTGGTCTGCCTAGAAGAAAGACACCAGGGAGGCCCAGCTCTCCCAAACTCCACCTGGACGCGGCCTGGGCGACCCAAGCGCTCCCACAGCTCCAGGGAAAGGCTCCCTCCCTGCCCAGGAGCACAAAAGCTCTCAAGGATTTGCAGTCTAGAGCTCATTCTTTAATCGAACGGAGGGAAAAAAAAATAAAAACCTGGAAAAAAAAATCAAACAAAAAAAAAAAAACAAAAAAAAAAACCAAAAAAACCAAAAGAACCCCAGCCAGTGTAGGTGTCGTCCAAAAAACCCCAAAAACAACCTGATGCCACATGCCAGGAAGTACCTTTGTCCAAGAGGAGCCTGTCCCGAGCTGGGCTTTGTCTCTTTTTTGGGAATTCTCCTCGGGGAATCCTCGGGGTGGAGGCAGGGATGGAGGGAGGAGCCCGCGGCTCTCCCCGCCCCGGCCCGGCTGTGCCGCCGCAGTCCCGGCCGGGCCGGGCCCTCCTAGGCCCGGGGGCAGCCCTGGGGCTCGGGCTCGGGCTCCGAGGAGCTGCTCTCCGAGTCCATCTCGGCGCTGTCCTGCTGCTGCTGCTGCTGCTGCTGCCGCTCCTGCAGCCGCGCCCGCAGCGCCTGCAGCCGCCCCAGCAGCGCCTGGTAATCAAAGTGCCCGCGCTTCTCCCCAAAAGGGTCCTGGAAAGGGAATAAATGGACAGGGGTGAGGGGGAAAAGGGGGAAAATGGACAGGGGTGAGGGGGAAAGGGGAAAATGGACAGGGGGGGAGAGGGGGAACTGACAGGGGTGAGGGGGGAAAGGGGAAAATGGACAGGGGGGAAGAGGGAAAGGGGAAAAATGGACAGGGGAAAGGGGAAAATGGACAGGGGTGAGGGGGGAAAGGGGGAAAATGGACAGGGGAGAAGAGGGAAAGGAAATAAATGGACAGGGGTGAGAGGGAAAGGGAGAAATGGACAGGGGGGAGAGGGGGAAAAGGGGGAAAAATGGACAGGGGTGAGGGGGGAAAGGGGAATAAACAGACAGGGGTGAGGGGAAAAGGGGAATAAACGGACAGGGGTGAGGGGGAAAGGGGGAAAATGGACAGGGGGAGAGGGGGAAAGGGGGAAAATGGACAGGGGGGAGAGGGGAAAAGGGGGAAAACTGAGAGGGGGAAGAGGGGGAAAAGGGGGGAAATGGACAGGGGGGAGAGGGGAAAGGGGAGAAATGGACAGGGGTGAGGGGGAAAGGGGAAATAAAGGGACAGGGGGAGAGGGAAAGGGGGAAAATGGACAGGGGTGAGGGGGGAAAACTGACAGGAGTGAGGGGAAAAAGGGGAATAAACAGACAGGGGTGAGGGGGGAAAAGGGGAAAATGGACAGGGTGAGAGGGGAAAGGGGAGAAATGGACAGGGGGGGAGAGGGGAAAGGGGAAATAAAGGGACAGGGGTGAGGGGGGAAAAGGGGAAAACTGACAGGGGTGAGGGGGGAAAGGGGAATAAACAGACAGGGGTGAGGGGAAAAAGTGAATAAACGGACAGGGGTGAGGGGGGAAAGGGGAAATAAAGGGACAGGGGTGAGGGGGGGAAAGGGAAATAACCGGACAGGGGTGAGGGGGAAAAGGGGAATAAACGGACAGGGGTGAGGGGTGGGGGGGCTCTGGGAGAGGGGACGGGGAGAATTCCACAGGGAAATCCCAGCCTGGGGGGAGAGGATGATGACTGGGAAGGATCCTGAAATTCCCCTGAACAGGACCTTTGATTTCCTCCAGGACAGGATCCTGAAATTCCCTCTGTCTCCTCAAATTCCCCCTGGACAGGATCCTGAAATTCCCCTGGACAAGATCCTGAAACTCCCCCTGGAGAACGTGGATCCCATCCCTGAATTGCCCCAGTGCTGCACATCTGTCCAGGCACATCTGTCCAGGCTCAGCCCCATGCCCAGCTGTGCCCCACATGTGTCCCCAGCTGTGCCCCAGCTGTGTCCCCAGCTGTGTCCCCAGCTGTGCCCCCCTCACCTGCATGGTCTGGCCCTGCAGGTGCAGCCTCTCCTTGCAGACGCCCTCGTAGAAGTCCAGGTACTCCATGAAGGATTTCTCCATCACACCCCTGGGGACAGACAGGGGACACCACGGTCACCATGGCCCGTGGGGACACAGGGGGGCCACCCCTGTCCTGCTGGCACGGCCTGGGCAGGGACAGAGACAGGGAGGGGACAGAGCCCAGGGAGGGGACAGAGCCCAGGGAGGGGACAGAGACAGGGGAGGGACAGAGCCAGGACAGGGACAGAGCCCAGGGAGGGGACAGAGCCCAGGGAGGGGACAGAGCCAGGACAGGGACAGAGCCAGGGAGGGGACAGAGCCAGGGAGGGGACAGAGCCAGGGAGGGGACAGAGCCCAGGGAGGGGACAGAGACAGGGAGGGGACAGAGACAGGGCAGGGACAGAGCCAGGGGAGGGGACAGAGCCCAGGGAGGGGACAGAGACAGGGAGGGGACAGAGACAGGGAGGGGACAGAGCCCAGGGCAGGGACAGGGACAGGGCAGGGACAGAGCCCAGGGAGGGGACAGAGCCAGGGAGGGGACAGAGACAGGGAGGGGACAGAGCCCAGGGCAGGGACAGAGACAGGGCAGGACAGAGCCCAGGGCAGGGACAGAGCCCAGGGCAGGGACAGAGCCAGGGAGGGGACAGGGACAGGGCAGGGACAGAGCCCAGGGCAGGGACAGAGCCAGGACAGGACAGAGCCCAGGGAGGGGACAGAGCCCAGGGAGGGGACAGGGACAGGGCAGGGACAGAGCCCAGGACAGGGACAGAGCCCAGGGAGGGGACAGAGCCCAGGGCAGGGACAGAGCCCAGGGAGGGGACAGAGCCCAGGGAGGGGACAGGGACAGGGCAGGGACAGAGCCCAGGGCAGGGACAGAGCCCAGGGCAGGGGACAGAGCCAGGGCAGGGACAGAGCCCAGGGAGGGGACAGAGACAGGGGAGGGACAGAGCCCAAGGAGGGGACAGAGCCCAGGGAGGGGACAGAGCCCAGGGCAGGGACAGAGCCAGGGCAGGGGAAAGAGCCCAGGGCAGGGACAGAGCCAGGACAGGGACAGAGCCAGGACAGGGACAGAGCCCAGGGCAGGGGACAGAGCCCAGGGCAGGGACAGAGCCCAGGGCAGGGACAGAGCCAGGACAGGGACAGAGCCCAGGGCAGGGGACAGAGCCCAGGGCAGGGACAGAGCCCAGGGCAGGGACAGAGCCAGGGCAGGGACAGAGCCCAGGGCAGGGACAGAGCCAGGGCAGGGACAGAGCCAGGACAGGGACAGAGCCCAGGGAGGGGACAGAGCCCAGGGAGGGGACAGAGCCCAGGGAGGGGACAGAGCCCAGGGAGGGGACAGACAGGGCAGGGACAGAGCCAGGGCAGGGACAGAGCCCAGGGAGGGGACAGAGCCCAGGACAGGGACAGAGCCCAGGGAGGGGACAGAGCCCAGGGCAGGGACAGAGACAGGGAGGGGACAGAGCCCAAGGAGGGGACAGAGCCCAGGGCAGGGACAGAGCCCAGAGAGGGGACAGAGCCCAGGGAGGGGACAGAGCCCAGGGAGGGGACAGAGCCCAGGGAGGGGACAGACAGGGCAGGGACAGAGCCAGGGCAGGGACAGAGCCCAGGGAGGGGACAGAGCCCAGGACAGGGACAGAGCCCAGGGCAGGGACAGAGACAGGACAGGGACAGAGCCCAGGGAGGGGACAGAGCCCAGGGCAGGGACAGAGCCCAGGGAGGGGACAGAGCCCAGGACAGGGACAGAGCCCAGGGCAGGGACAGAGACAGGGCAGGGACAGAGCCCAGGGAGGGGACAGAGCCCAGGGAGGGGACAGAGCCCAAGGAGGGGACAGAGCCCAGGGCAGGGACAGAGCCCAGGGCAGGGACAGAGCCCAGGGAGGGGACAGAGCCCAGGGAGGGGACAGAGCCCAGGGAGGGGACAGAGCCCAGGGCAGGGGACAGAGCCCAGGGCAGGGGACAGAGACAGGGCAGGGACAGAGACAGGGCAGGGACAGAGCCCAGGGAGGGGACAGAGCCAGGGAGGGGACAGAGACAGGGAGGGGACAGAGCCAGGGAGGGGACAGACTCCCCCAGTGTCTCACTGTACCCAGGGGCTCGGGGCAGGGGCACTTTCCCCCCACTGTCCTCATGTCCCCAGTGTCCCCATGCCCCTGGTGTCCCCCCAGTGTCCCCCTGTCCCCGTGTCCGTACCGCAGGGGCTTGGGGCAGGGGCACTTTCCCCCACTGTCCCCAATGTCCCCAGTGTCCCCAATGTCCCCATGCCCCCAGTGTCCCCCCAGTGTCCCCCTGTCCCCGTGTCCGTACCGCAGGGGCTCGGGGCAGGGGCACTTTCCCCCCGGTGTCCCCAATGTCCCCAGTGTCCCCAGTGTCCCCATGCCCCTGGTGTCCCCCCAGTGTCCCCAGTGTCCCCATGCCCCCGGTGTCCCCCCAGTGTCCCCCTGTCCCCGTGTCCGTACCGCAGGGGCTCGGGGCAGGGGCACTTTCCCTCCAGCATGTCACACACGGCCACGCGGATGGTCTCGTGCCGGATGCACTCGTTGTAGTTCTTGCTGTCCCCGGGGTGCCGCTCCTGGGGACACGGAGCGTCAGCACAGGGCAGAGCCCGGCCTAACCAGGCCTGACCTGTCCAGGGCCCAGTTCCAGGCTGGGATCCCAGTTAAATCCAGGCTCGGATCCCAGTTAAATCCAGGCTGGGATCCCAGTTAATTCCCAGCCTGCAATCCCAGCCAGTTCCAGCCTGGAACTTCAGTCCCAGCCTGTAATCCAGTTCCAGGCTGGGTTCCCAGTCAGCTCCAGCCTGCAATCCCAGTCAGTTCTAGGCTGCAATACCAGTTAGTCCCAGCCTGCAATCCCAGTTCTAGGCTGGGTTCCCAGTCAGTTCCAGGCTGGGTTCCCAATCAACTCCAGCCTGCAATCCCAGTCAGTCCCAGCCTGCAATCCCAGTCCCAGCCTGGGTTCCCAGTCAGTCCAAGCCTGTATCCCAGTCAGTCCCAGCCTGTAATCCCAGTCCCAGCCCGTATCCCAGTCAGTCCCAGCCTGCAATCCCAGTCAGTCCCAGTCTGTAATCCCAGTTCCAGGCTGCAATCCCAGTCCCAGCCCGGGTTCCCAGCTGGTCCCAGCCCAGCCTGACCTGCTCGAAGCCGGGCTCGTTGTGGTAGGGGTTCTCTGTCATCAGGGACTGGATGGAGATCAGCACTGACGAGATGCTCTGGGCCGGGCTCCAGGCCGGGCCTGTCCACGTGCTGGGCCAATTAACTGAGTCACTAATTAACCAGCAGCACTGTCCCCCCCCACAGCAGAACCCAGGAACCCAGGGAGCACAGCTGGGCCTGACCCTGGCACCTCAGCTGGGCCTGAACTTCCCCAGCACGGCCTAAACTGCGCTGTCCTTCTGTCCGTGCTCAGCCGGGAGCAAGAGCCTGAGCTCAGCCTTGCCCTAGGCCCAGCTTACCCCAGGACGCTGAGGCAGCCCCTAGGCCCAGCTTACCCCAGGACGCTGAGGCAGCCCCTAGGCCCAGCTTACCCCAGGATGCTGAGGCAGCCCCTTAGGCCCAGCTTACCCCAGGATGCTGAGGCAGCCCCTAGGCCCAGCTTACCCCAGGATGCTGTGGCACATCTTTAAACCCAGCTTACCCCAGGATGCTGAGGCAGCCCCTAGGCCCAGCTTACCCCAGGACGCTGAGGCAGCCCTTTAGGCCCAGCTTACCCCAGGATGCTGAGGCAGCCCCTAGGCCCAGCTTACCCCAGGATGCTGAGGCAGCCCCTAGGCCCAGCTTACCCCAGGATGCTGAGGCAGCCCTTTAGGCCCAGCTTACCCCAGGATGCTGAGGCAGCCCCTAGGCCCAGCTTACCCCAGGATGCTGAGGCAGCCCCTAGGCCCAGCTTACCCCAGGATGCTGAGGCAGCCCTAGGCCCAGCTTACCCCAGGATGCTGAGGCAGACCTTGCCGTTGCGGTAGAAGTTGGGGTTGAACCTGACGGTGTTGTTGCCCGTGGTCATGAGCTTGACGCGGGGCGGGTGGATGGGGTAATCGGGCGGGCAGCGGAACAGGAACAGGAAGAAGCCGCCCTCGTAGGGGGTGTCGAACGGGCCCGTGATCAGCGCGTGGATCTGCGGGGACACCCCAGCCCTGCGGCGTTCCCGGATCCTCCCGAGCTCCCAAACCCTTCAGGGTTCCCAAACCCTTTGGGGCTCCCAGCCCTGCGGCGTTCCCGGATCCTCCCGAGCTCCCAAACCCTTCAGAGCTCCCAAACCCTGCAGCGTTCCCAAACCCTCTGGGGCTCCCAAACCCTCTGGGGCTCCCAAACCCTGTGGCATTCCCGGATCCTCCAAAGTTCCCAAACCCTCTGGGGCTCCCAAACCCTTTGGGGCTCCCAGCCCTGCGGCGTTCCCGGATCCTCCAGAGTTCCCAAACCCTCTGGGGCTCCCAAACCCTACAGAGTTCCCAAACCCTCCAGGGTTCCCAAACCCTGCGGCGTTCCCAAACCCTCCAGAGTTCCCAAACCCTCTGGGACTCCCAAACCCTACAGAGTTCCCAAACCCTCTGGGGCTCCCAAACCTGCGGCGTTCCTGGATCCTCCAGAGCTCCCAAACCCTCTGGGACTCCCAAACCCTGTGGCGTTCCCCGACCCTCCACAGCTTCAGCACTCCCAGACCCTGTGGCATTCCTGACCCTTCCAGGGCTCCCAAACCCTGCGGCATTCCGAGCCCTGTGGCGCTCCCCAATCCCCCAGAGTTCCTGAATCCTCCAGCATTCCCAGACCCTCCATGGCTCCAGCATTCCCAAACCCTTCAGAGTTCCCAAACCCTCCAGAGTTCCCAAACCCTTCAGAGTTCCCAAACCCTGCAGCATTCCTGAACCCTCCATCATTCCCGAGCCCTGTGGTGCTCCCAAACCCTCTGGAGTTCCCAAACCCTCTGGAGTTCCCAAATCCTCCAGAGTTTCCAAACCCTCTGGTGCTCCCAGACCCTCCATGACTCCAGAGTTCCCAGACCCTCCCACATTCCCAGACCCTCCATGGCTCCAGCATTTCCCAAACTCTCCAGCGTTCCCAAACCCTCCATGGCTCCAGCATTTCCCAAACTCTCCAGCGTTCCCAAACCCTCCATGGCTCCAACATTCCCAAACCCCCCAGCATTCCCAGACCCCCCAGCATTCCCAGACCCCTGGATCCCACCCCCATCCCGGGAATCCGGGCCCTGCCCAGGGCGATTCCAGCCGGGGTTTGGGGACGGGAGCACCCGAGGGTTCCTTCACCTTGGTCATGTCGTGGGGGTCGGGCACCACGAACATCCCCGGGGGCGGCTCCTTGTAGATGGACATGATATCCCTGGGAAAGGGAAACGGGAATGAGCCGGGAATGGGCCGGGAATGGCCGGGAATTGGCCGGGAATGGGCCGGGAATGGGCTGGGAACGGGCCGGGAATGGGGATTTAAACCGGGAGTTAAAACCGGGACTGGGGAGCTTTGGTGCCGGCTCTGGGCGAGACCCTTGAGCTGAGCCCCAAAGGCAGCTCAGGCATTCCAGAGCACTCCCGGGAATCCTCGGGAATCCCAGCCGGAATCCCGGCTGGAACCCTCGGGAATCCGTGAGAATCCCAGCAGGAATCCTCAGGAATCATGACTGGAATCCTTGGGAATCATGGCCGGAATTCTCAGGAATCATGACTGGAATCCTTGGGAATCATGGCCGGAATTCTCAGGAATCATGACTGGAATGCCCCCTGGAATCCTCGGGAATCCCCCCTGGAATTTCCCCCATGGAATTTCCCCACCTCCAGCACCAGGAACTCCAATGAAACTGAAAATCCAACAAAGTTCCGGCCGTGAATTCCGCGGGGAGCTCGTCCCGGGTTCCCTCAGCTGAGGGGGGGGTTTCACCTCTCCCTGCCCGGCCTTTCCCGGGATATTCCCGGGATATTCCCGGGCCAGGAATTCCAGGGGATCCAGGCAGGAATTCCGAGGATATCCAGTCTGGGAATTCCCTGGGACAGAGCAAAGTGTCCCTGCCCAAGGACCCTCCCAACCCAAACCTCTATGGGAGAGCCCCGGGACACCGGGAAGGGCCGGGACCCGTGCCCGTGTTTGTCCCGGGACACCGGGAAGGGCCGGGACCCGTGCCCGTGTTTGTCCCGGGACACCGGGAAGGACCGGGACCCGTGCCCGTGTTTGTCCCGGGACACCGGGAAGGACCGGGACCCGTGCCCGTGTTTGTCCCGGGACACCGGGAAGGGCCGGGACCCGTTCCCGTGTTTGTCCCGGGACACCGGGAAGGACCAGGACCTGTCCCCGTGTTTGTCCCGGGACAGCGGCAGGGCCCGGCGCTGTCCCCAGGCCCGTGCCCGGTACCCGGTGCCCGGTGCGGCGCAGGGCCCGTTACCGGCCGCGGGGCCGAGCCGAACGCCCGCGCCGCGCTCCGTGCCCGGGCCCCGCGCTGCCGGTCCCGGTCCCGCTGCCGGTCCCGGTCCCGCTGCCCGTCCCGGTCCCGCTCCGCTCACCGTTTGATCCGCAGCAGGCAGGCCGGGCTGGGCCGCTCGCTGTCCCAGTCGCCGCTGACCGTGGGGTCCCAGAAGGCGGAGTGCGTGAGGAGCGCGGCCCCCGCCGCCGCCGCCGCCATCGGGGCGCCGCCGCTACCGGGGGCCACGCCGGTGCCGGGCGCCGCGGCCGCGCCGAAGCCCGCGGCCGCCCAGAGCTCGGCGGGGATGAACACGCCGGGGGTGCCCGCGGAGCCGGCGGCGCTGGGGGAGGCGCTGCCGCCGCCGCCCGCCGCCAGCACCGCGGCCGGGGCCGGGGCCGCGTCCTCGGCCGCCGGGCTCTCCGCCATTGCGGCCTCGGCCCGCGCCGCTTCCGGGACTCCGCACCACCGAGGCGCGCGGCCAGAGCGGCCCCGCGCCGCCCACGCTCCCCGCCCCCGGCACCACCGAGCGGCGGCGGGAGCGGCTCCTCCGCAAGGGGCGACGGGGAGGGAGACACCGCCACAGCGCCCCCTGGCGAGCGGGAGGCCCGGGGAGCCGGAGGGGGGAACGGGAAGTGGAGGGTTTGGGGAATTTGGGTTTTTTTGGGGAATTTGGGGTTTTGGAGAATTCTGGGTTTTGGGGGAATTTGGGGTTTTATGGGAACGGCGGGGTTATGGGAGCAAAAAGGGTGGGAAAATCCTCCGGGATCGGCCCTCGCCGGGGAACGGGCACGGCCCCGGGGCTGCTGGAGCTCCAAGAGCCTTTGGACAGCTCTGAGGGACGGCAGGGGGGGATTGGGGGGATCCGGCAGGGCCGGGATCATCCTGCGGGATCCTTTCCCATTCGGGATCATCCCGCGGGATCCTTTCCCATTCGGGATCATCCTGCGGGATCCTTTCCTGCCGGGATTCTCGCTGGTCCCAGGATCACCACACCCAACCACTGCTCACCGTGTCCCCAGGTGTCACCTCCCCTCTGGCTTTTGGCTCCTCCAGGGGCCTGGGCAGCTGTGCCAGGGCTGCATCCCATCCTGGGGACAGCAGGAATTCTGTATCCCGGGAATTCTGTACCCCATTTCCTGGAATTCTGTTTCCCATTGGCAGGAGTTCTGTATCCCGTTCTCGGATTACTGTAACCCAGCCCAGGTAACAGTGGTGTTGTTGTTGTTGTTGTTGTTGTTCTGGGGACACACAATCCAGGGAATTCTCTCCCAGTCCCGTCTGTTTCCGCAGCCAAACCTTCCTCCAAACCTCGGAGATTGCTGAGCCCAGCTCTCCTCAGGCACTTCAGGAATTCATTCATCCATCCCTGCGCCCCATTCCCCGTGTCCCATTGCCAGGAACGTCCCCAGGAACGTCCCCAAACAGAGCCACGAATCCCTGTGTCCCATTCCATGTGTCCCATTCCCATCCCTGTGTCCCATTCCCAGGAATGTCCCCAAACAGAGCCACCATTCCCCGTGTCCCATTCCCAGGAATGTCCCCAAGAATGTCCCCAAACAGAGCCACCAATCCCCATGTCTCATTCCATGTGTCCTATTCCCCGTGTCCCCTTCCCATTCCCAGGAATGTCCCCAAGAATGTCCCCAAACAGAGCCACCATTCCCCGTGTCCCATTCCCATCCCCGTGTCCCATTCCCTGTGTCCCGTTTCCCATGTCCCCTTCCCATTCCCAGGAATGTCCCCAGCAATGTCCCCAAATAGAGCCACCCATCCCCGTGTCCCATTCCATGTGTCCCATTCCCCGTGTCCCCTTCCCATTCCCAGGAATGTCCCCAAGCAGAGCCACCAATCCCCGTATCCCATTCCCAGGAATGTCCCCAGACAGAGCCACCAATACTTGTGTCCCATTCCCCGTGTCCCGTTTCCCGTGTCCCGTGTCCCATTCCCATTCCCAGGAATGTCCCCAGAAATGTCCCCAAACAGAGCCACGAATCCCCGTGTCCCATTCCCAGGAACGTCCCCAAACAGAGCCACCCATCCCCGTGTCCCATTCCCAGGAATGTCCCCAAGAATGTCCCCAAACAGAGCCACCCATCCCCGTGTCCCATTCCATGTGTTCCATTCCCCGTGTCCCATTCCCATTCCCAGGAATGTCCCCAAACAGATCCACCATTCCCTGTGTCCCATTCCCATCCCTGTGTCCCATTCCCAGAAATGTCCCCAAACAGAGCCACCCATCCCCGTGTTCCCATTCCCAGGAATGTCCCCAAACAGAGCCACCAATCCCCGCGTCCCATTCCCTGTGTCCCCTTCCCATTCCCAGGAATGTCCCCAAGAATGTCCCCAAACAGAGCCACGAATCCCCGTGTCCCATTCCCAGGAATGTCCCCAAACAGATCCACCACTCCCTGTGTCCCATTCCCATCCCCGTGTCCCATTCCCATCCCTGTGTTCCATTCCCATTCCCCGTGTTCCCATTCCCATTCCCTGTGTCCCATTCCCTGTGTCCCATTCCCCGTGTCCCATCCCCGTGTCCCATTCCCATCCCTGTGTCCCATTCCCCGTGTCCCATCCCCGTGTCCCATTCCCATCCCCGTGTTCCCATTCCCAGGAACGTCCCCAAACAGAGCCACCATTCCCTGTGTCCCATTCCCATCCCCGTGTCCCATTCCCTGTGTCCCATTCCCATCCCCGTGTCCCATTCCCATCCCCGTGTTCCCATTCCCATCCCCGTGTCCCATTCCCATCCCTGTGTCCCATTCCCATCCCCGTGTCCCATTCCCATCCCCGTGTTCCCATTCCCAGGAACGCGTTCCCATTCCCAGGGAGGTCACGGCCGCTGCCCCGCGGCTCTGGGCAGAGGAGTGGCTGCATTAATTAATTTAATTACTCCAAGCAGGTAACGAGCCAAGCTCGCTCCGGGCTCCCTTTCCTGAAGGGCGCGGCCGCCTCTCCCAAAATCCTGGGATTTGGGTGGGATCTGGGTGGGATCTGGGTGGGATTTGGGTGGGATCTGGGTGGGATCTGGGTGGGAATCCAACTCCACCTCTCCCAAAATCCCCAAGGGATCTGGGTGGGATTTGGGTGGGATTTGGGTGGGAATCCAACTCCACCTCTCCCAAAATCCCCAAGGGATCTGGGTGGGATTTGGGTGGGAATCCAACTCAACCTCTCCCAAAATCCCCAAGGGATCTGGGTGGGATTTAGGTGGGAATCCAACTCAACCTCTCCCAAAATCCTGGGATTTGGGTGGGATTTGGGTGGGATTTGGGTGGGATCTGGGTGGGATTTGGGTGGGATCTGGGTGGGATTTGGGTGGGAATCCAACTCGACCTCTCCCAAAATCCTGGGATTTAGGTGGGATTTGGGTGGGAATCCAACTCGACCTCTCCCAAAATCCTGGGATTTGGGTGGGATTTGGGAATTTCTCCTCCCCGACCGGCCCCAGGCTTTCAGGGGGATGAGGCAGGGACCGGCCAGGGCTGAAATCCCTCAGCTCCGGGGATTTGTGGGAATTCTGCTCTGAGCAGGGACCTGGGGAGCTCCAGAGCTGAGAATTCCCGGGATTCCTGGGAATTTGGGAATTCCCAGGGACATTCCAGGGATGGGATTCCCAGGAATTCTCCCCAGCATCCACCCCAACCCTCTCCTGATGGAGCTTGGTTTTCCCAGGGCCCAGATTTGGGGCCATTTCTGCAGATTTGAGTTCACTCCATCGTCGGGTTCCACTTGAGGATTTTCCACCCAAAATCTCCCCCAGAAGGTAAAAAATAAAGACAAAAAAAAACCCCAAAAACAGCGAGTTCTGTAGAGACATCCGTGGTTTCCTCTGGGAATCCCATCCTAGCACCCAACCCCAACCTCTGTTTTCTCAGAGGGCCCAGATTTGGGGGGAATTTCTGCAGATTTGAGTTGGCTCCACCTTCATTTTCCTCTCTTCCCCATTCCCACCCCACAGCTGGGGATTTTGCACCCCAAATCTCCCCTGGAAGGTGAAAAATAAAGGCCAAAAAAAGGCTCAGAGCAGGGAATTCCATAGAGAAATCCAAGGAATTTCCTCTGGGAATTCCATCCCAACCCCAAATCTCTGTTTTCCCAAGGCCCAGACTTGCGGGGAATTTTTCCAGATTTGGCTCCGTTTCCATTTTCCTCTCTCCCTCTTCCCATTCCCATCCCACAGCTGGGATTTTCCACCCCAGAAGGTGAAAAATAAAGGCAAAAAACAGCCCAGAGCAGGGAATAATTCCATAGAGAAATCCGTGGTTTCCTCTGGCAATTCCATCCCAACACCCAACCCCAAATCTCTGTTTTCCCAAGGCCCAGATTTGGGGGGAATTTTTATGGGGATTTTTTCCAGATTTGGCTCCGTTTCCATTTTCCTCTCTCCCCGTTCCCACTCCCACCCCACAGCTGGGGATTTTCCACCCCAGGAAGGTGAAAAATAAAGGCAAGAAAAAAGCCCAGAACAGGGAATAATTCCATAGAGAAATCCATGGAATTTCCTCTGGCAATTCCATCCCAACCCCAAATCTCTGTTTTCCCAAGGCCCAGATTTGGGGGGATTTTTCATGGGGATTTTTTCCAGATTTGGCTCCGTTTACATTTTCCTCTCTCCCTGTTCCCATTCCCATCCCACAGCCGGGGATTCTCCACCCAGGAAGGTGAAAAATAAAGGCAAAAAAAAGCCCAGAGCAGGGAATAATTCCATAGAGAAATCCAAGGAATTTCCTCTGGCAATTCCATCCCAACACCCAACCCCAATCTCTGTTTTCCCAAGGCCCAGATTTGGGGGGAATTTTTCCAGATTTGACTCTGATTCCATTTTCCTCTCTCCCCGTTCCCATTCCCACCCCACAGCTGGGATTTTCCACCCCAAATCTCCCCCGGAAGGTGAAAAATAAAGGCCAAAAAAAGCCCAGAGCAGGGAATAATTCCATAGAGAAATCCAAGGAATTTCCTCTGGCAATTCCATCCCAACCCCAAATCTCTGTTTTCCCAAGGCCCAGATTTGGGTGGAATTTTTATGGGGATTTTTTCCAGATTTGGCTCCGTTTCCATTTTCCTCTCTCCCCGTTCCCACTCCCATCCCACAGCTGGGGATTCTCCCCCCAGGAAGGTGAAAAATAAAGGCAAAAACCAGCCCAGAACAGGGAATAATTCCATAGAGAAATCCATGGAGTTTCCTCTGGCAATTCCATCCCAACCCCAAATCTCTGTTTTCCCAAGGCCCAGATTTGGGGGGATTTTTTCCAGATTTGGCTCCGTTTCCATTTTCCTCTCTCCCCGTTCCCATTCCCACCCCACAGCCGGGGATTCTCCCCCCAGGAAGGTGAAAAATAAAGGCAAAAAAAAGCCCAGAGCAGGGAATAATTCCATAGAGAAATCCATGGTTTCCTCTGGGAATTCCATCCCAACACCCAACCCCAAATCTCTGTTTTCCCAAGGCCCAGATTTGGGGGGAATTTCTGCAGATTTGAGTTGGCTCCACCTTCATTTTCCTCTCTCCCCATTCCCACCCCACAGCTGGGATTTTCCACCCCAAATCTGTCCAGGAAGGTGAAAAATAAAGGCAAAAAAAAGCCCAGAGCAGGGAATAATTCCATAGAGAAATGCATGGAATTTCCTCTGGCAATTCCATCCCAACCCCAACCTCTGTTTTCCCAAGGCCCAGATTTGGGGGGATTTTTTATGGGGATTTTTTCCAGATTTGGCTCCGTTTCCATTTTCCTCTCTCCCCGTTCCCACTCCCATCCCACAGCTGGGGATTCTCCCCCCAGGAAGGTGAAAAATAAAGGCAAGAAAAAAGCCCAGAGCAGGGAATAATTCCATAGAGAAATCCAAGGAATTTCCTCTGGCAATTTCATCCCATCCCCAAATCTCTGTTTTCCCAAGGCCCAGATTTGGGGGGAATTTTTCCAGATTTGGCTCCGTTTCCATTTTCCTCTCTCCCCGTTCCCATTCCCACCCCACAGCTGGGGATTCTCCACCCAGGAAGGTGAAAAATAAAGGCCAAAAACCCCCCAAAAACGAGCCCAGAGCAGGGAATTGTGTAGAGAAATCGGTGGTTTACTGGCAGGAGAGGAGGAGCAGCAGCAGGGGCTGTCCCTGGGATGTCACATGGCGAAGAGGATCAGGAATGCCACCATCAGACAGAAGAGCCCCATGGCCTCGGACAGGGCAAAGCCCAGGATGGCGTAGGAGAAGAGCTGCTGCTTCAGAGAGGGGTTCCTGGAATGGGAACAGAGAATGGAAAAATGGGAAAATGGGGATGGGAACATGGGAAAATGGGAATGGGGGAGAAGAGCTGCTGCTTCAGAGAGGGGTTCCTGGAATGGGAATAGAGAGAAAAAATGGGAATGGGAATGGGAAAATGGGAATGGGAAAATGGGAAAATGGGGATGGGGGAGAAGAGCTGCTGCTTCAGAGAGGGGTTCCTGGAATGGGAATAGAGAATGGAAAAATGGGAAAATGGGAATGGGGGAGAAGAGCTGCTGCTTCAGAGAGGGGTTCCTGGAATGGGAACAGAGAGAAAAAATGGGAAAATGGGAAAATGGGAATGGGGATGGGAAAATGGGGGAGAAGAGCTGCTGCTTCAGAGAGGGGTTCCTGGAATGGGAATAGAGAGGAAAAATGGGAAAATGGGAAAATGGGAATGGGGGAGAAGAGCTGCTGCTTCAGAGAGGGGTTCCTGAAAATGGGAACAGAGAGGAAAAATGGGAAAATGGGAATGGGAATGGGGGAGAGGAGCTGCTGCTTCAGAGAGGGGTTCCTGGAAATGGGAATAGAGAATGGAAAAATGGGAAAATGGGAAAATGGGAATGGGGGAGAAGAGCTGCTGCTTCAGAGAGGGGTTCCTGGAAATGGGAATAGAGAGAAAAAATGGGAAAATGGGAAAATGGGAATGGGAAAATGGGAAAATGGGAATGGGGGAGAAGAGCTGCTGCTTCAGAGAGGGGTTCCTGGAATGGGAATGGGAATAGAGTGAGGAAAAATGGGAAAATGGGAAAATGGGAATGGGGGAGAAGAGCTGCTGCTTCAGAGAGGGGTTCCTGGAATGGGAATGGGAATAGAGTGAGAAAAAATGGGAATGGGAATGGGAAAATGGGAAAATGGGAATGGGGGAGAAGAGCTGCTGCTTCAGAGAGGGGTTCCTGGAATGGGAACAGAGAATGGAAAAATGGGAATGGGGATGGGAACATGGGAATGGGAAAATGGGAAAATGGGGGAGAAGAGCTGCTGCTTCAGAGAGGGGTTCCTGGAATGGGAATAGAGAGAAAAAATGGGAATGGGAATGGGAAAATGGGAATGGGGATGGGAAAATGGGAATGGGGATGGGAAAATGGGAATGGGGATGGGAAAATGGGGGAGAAGAGCTGCTGCTTCAGAGAGGGGTTCCTGAAATGGGAACAGAGAGAGAAAATGGGAAAATGGGAATGGGAATGGGGGAGAAGAGCTGCTGCTTCAGAGAGGGGTTCCTGAAATGGGAACAGAGAATGGAAAAATGGGAATGGGGATGGGAACATGGGAATGGGAAAATGGGAAAATGGGGATGGGAAAATGGGGGAGAAGAGCTGCTGCTTCAGGGGTGGATTCCTGGAAATGGGAATAGAGAGAAAAAATGGGAAAATGGGAATGGGAAAATGGGAATGGGGATGGGGATGGGGGAGAAGAGCTGCTGCTTCAGAGAGGGGTTCCTGAAAATGGGAATAGAGAGAAAAAATGGGAAAATGGGAATGGGAAAATGGGAAAATGGGAATGAGAAAATGGGAAAATGGGAAAATGGGAATGGGGGAGAAGAGCTGCTGCTTCAGGGGTGGATTCCTGGAAATGGGAACAGAGAATGGGAATGGGAAAATGGGGAATGGGAATGGGGAATGATGCCCCAAACCAGGGAATGGACATGGGGAATTAAAACAGGGAATCATGTCCCAAACCAGGGGGAATTAAAACAGGGAATCATGTCCCAAACCAGCCCAGAGTCAGGGAATGAAAGCAGGGAATAACTCCAGGGAATAACACCAGGAAATCCCCCAAACCAGGGAATAATGCCCCAAACCAGGGAATGAATCCAGGAAATAACAACAGGGAATAAATGCAGGGAACGAGCCCCAGGGCAGGAGCAGCTGGGATGGGATGGGGTGGGATCCATGGGATGGCATGGGATCCATGGGGTGGGATGGGATCCATGGGGTGGGATGGGATCAATGGGATGGGATGGGATGGGATGGGATGGGATGGGATGGAATGGGATGGAATCAATGGGGTGGGATGGGATGGGATGGGATCCATGGGATGGGATCCATGGGATGGGATGGGATGGGATATCCGGGGTTTTTCCCTCTTTCCAGGGATGTTAAAATGGCACAGGATGGGATGGGGTATCCAGGGTTTTCTCTCTTTCCAGGGATGTTAAAATGGCACAGGATGGGATGGTGTATCCGGGGTTTTTCCCTCTTTTCAGGATGTTAAGGTGGCACAGGATGGGATGGGATATCCGGGGTTTTCCCTCTTTTTGGGATGTTAGAATGGCACAGGATGGGATGGGGTATCCGGGGTTTTCCCTCTTTCCAGGGATGTTAAAATGGCACAGGATGGGATGGGATATCCAGGGGTTTCTCTCTTTCCAGGGATGTTAGAATGGCACAGGATGGGATGGGATATCCAGGGTTTTTCCCTCTTTCCAGGGATGTTAGAATGGCACAGGATGGGATGGGGTATCCAGGGTTTTCCCTCTTTTTAGGATGTTAGAATGGCACAGGATGGGATGGGATATTTGGGGTTTTCCCTCTTTTCAGGATGTTAAGATGGCACAGGATGGGATGGGATGGGATGGGATGGGATGGGATCAATGGGATGGGATGGGATGGGATATCCAGGGTTTTCCCTCTTTCCAGGGATGTTAAACCCTGGATTTGGCTGGCACCTGGTGGCTCCAAGCTGCAATTCCTGCAATTCCTTCCAGAGGGGAGTTGGGAATCAGCTGGAGGGTGCATTCAAACAATTAATAGAGTAATGGATTAATTTAATAGAAGAATTAATTATTTAAAAAAATTATTTTAATTGAATATTTTAATTGAATATTAGTGGATTATTTTAAGAGAATAACCATGTTAATAGAATGGATTACCCTAACAAAGTAATTATTTTAATAGAATAATAAATATTATTTTAATAGAATTGATTATGCTAAGACAATAGCACTGTTTTATTAGAATAATTTTTTTTTAAGAGAGTGGATTGTTTCTAACAGAACAGTGGATTCTCTTTAAGAGAAGAAGGGATTATTTAAATAAATGGATTATTGTAAGAGAAAAATTGATTGTTTCAATAGAATGTGTCAGTTTAATAAAATAATGGGGGTTTCTAAGAGAAGAGGGGACCATTTTTAGGGGAATGGGAGACAAGTTTTAGGGGAATGGGGGATGAATTTTTAGGGGAATAGGGGATGAATTTTTGGGGGAATGGGGACCATTTTTAAGGGAATGTTGCACCACACACTCATTTGATATCCTTAACACCCATCCTGTTCCACACCCCCATGCAGAGCCGGCCCCAGATCCCAGGGAATGGCCCCAAATCCGTGGGATGGCCCTAAATCCCGGGGGAATGGCCCTAAATCCCGGGGAATGGCCCAAAACCCTGGGGAATGTCCCAAAATCCCAGGGAATGGCCCAAAACCCTGGGGAATGGCCCCAAATCCTGGGGAATGGCCCCAAATCCTGGGAATGGCCCTAAATCCTGGGGAATGGCCCCAAATCCTGGAGAATGGCCCAAAATCCCAGGGAATGGCCCAAATCCCAGGGAATGGCCCTAAATCCCGGGGAATGGCCCCAGATCCTGGGGAATGGCCCCAAATCCGGGGAATGGCCCAAAATCCCAGGGAATGGCCCCAAATCCTGGGGAATGGCCCCAAATCCTGGAGAATGGCCCAAATCCCGGGGAATGGCCCTAAATCCTGGGGAATGGCCCTAAATCCTGGAGAATGGCCCAAAATCCCAGGGAATGGCCCCAAATCCTGAGGAATGGCCCCAAATCCTGAAGAATGGCCCAAAATCCAGGGAATGGCCCCAAATCCTGGGGAATGGCCCCAAATCCCGGTTCCGGGGGCAGTCCCACCTGGCGTATCCGATGATGAGGCTCCCGAACACGGTGCCGATCCCCTGTCCCCCCTGTCTGTCCCTGTGTCCCCCTGTCCGTCCCTGTCCCCCTGTCTGTCCCTGTCCCCCTGTCCGTCCCTGTCCCCCTGTCCGTCCCCGTGTCCCCGTACCTGGCGTATCCGATGATGAGGCTCCCAAACACGGCGCCAATCCCCTGTCTGTCCCTGTCCCCCTGTCCCCCTGTCCGTCCCTGTCCCCCTGTCTGTCCCTGTCTGTCCCTGTGTACCCCTGTCTGTCCCCGTGTCCCCGTACCTGGCGTATCCGATGATGAGGCTCCCGAACACAGTGCCAATCCCCTGTCTGTCCCTGTCCCCCTGTCCGTCCCCGTGTCCCCCTGTCCATCCCCATGTCCCCGTACCTGGCGTATCCGATGATGAGGCTCCCGAACACGGTGCCGATCCCCTGTCCCCCTGTCTGTCCCTGTGTCCCCCTGTCCATCCCCGTGTCCCCCTGTCCATCCCCGTGTCCCCGTACCTGGCGTATCCGATGATGAGGCTCCCAAACACGGTGCCGATCCCCGCTCCCGAGCCTGCCACGCCCACGGTGGCGGCGCCGGCCCCGATGAACTTGGCGGCCGTGTCGATGTCCCGGGACAGCGCCGAGCTGCGGAACTGCCGCCGGGGCTGCTGCACGGCCAGCGACACCTGCGGGACACACCGGGGACAGCTCAGGGAACAGCCATGGGGACACGGGGACAGCTCAGGGACATGGGGACAGGGACAGCGCCGAGCTGCGGAACTGCCGCCGGGGCTGCTGCACGGCCAGCGACACCTGCGGGACACAGCGGGGACATGGGGACACATCAGGGACATGGGGACACATCAGGGACATGGGGACAGCTCAGGGACATGGGGACAGCTCAGGGGACAGCTCAGGGACATGGGGACAGGGACAGCGCCGAGCTGTGGAACTGCCGCCGGGGCTGCGCGGCCAGCGACACCTGCGGGACACACCGGGGACAGCTCAGGGACATGGGGACAGCTCAGGGACATGGGGACAGGGACAGCGCCAAGCTGCGGCACAGCCAGCGACACCTGCGGGACACAACGGGGACACATCAGGGACATGGGGACAGGGCAGGGGACAGCTCAGGGACAGCGCCGAGCTGCGGAACTGCCGCCGGGGCTGCACGGCCAGCGACACCTGCGGGACACACCAGGGACATGGGGACACATCAGGGACATGGGGACACATCAGGGACATGGGGACAGGGCAGGGACAGCCAGGTTCAGCTCAGGGACAGACAGGGGGACACGGGGACAGAGAGGGGGACAGGAACTGCTGCCAGGGCTGCACAGGGCAGGCCAGTGACAGCTCGGGGACATGGGGACAGGGCAGGGACATGGGGACAGGGCAGGGACATGGGGACAGGGCAGGGACACCTCAGGGCTGGCACCAAGCATGGGAAGGGGGGCGTTGAGTCCTGAGGATGGAAGATGAGGGTGGGGATGAAGGATCAGGATGGGGATGAGGGAGCAGGATGAAGGGTGAGGATGAAGGGTGGGGATGAAGGATGAGGATGAAAGGTGAGGATGAGGATGAAGGGTGGGGATGAAGGGTGAGGATGAAGGGTGGGGATGAGGATGAGGATGAAGGGTGAGGATGAAGGGTGAGGATAAAGGAGCAGGATGAAGGAGCAGGATGGGGATCAGGATGAAGGGTGAGGATGAGGATAAAGGATGAGGATGAAGGGTGAGGATGAGGACGAGGCCCAAGGCCAGGGCGCCTCACCTGCGCGCTCTCCTCAGGCCTGCTGAACACAGCCATGGACACGGGCCTGGCCAGAGCCCTGGAGCAGCAGCGGAACTGCAGGGACAGGACAGGGACACTGGGGACACTGGGGACACCTGGGGACACCTGGGGACACCTGGGGACGCCTGGGGACACCTGGGGACGCCAGCCCAGCCCAACCAGCCCCAGCCTTCCCCACAGCCCAACCCAGACCCTGCAGCCCTCCCTGGGAGCACAGCTCAGCATCCCCAACCCTCAGCAGAACCAGGTGTTCTATGGAGCATTGAAATGCCCCAAAACACCCCAAATGTACCCAAACTGGACAATAAGGGGTTATCAATGGGGTGTTTCTGTCCCAGCATTGAAATGCCCCAAAACACCCCAAATGTACCCAGAACTGGACAATAAGGGGTTATCAATGGGGTGTTTCTGTTCCAGCACTGAAATCCCCCAAAACACCCCAAATGTACCCAAACTGGACAATAAGGGGTTATCAATGGGGTGTTTGTGTTCCAGCACTGAAATCCCCTTTGAAATGCCCCTAAACCACCCCAAATGTACCCAAACTGGACAATAAGGGGTTATCAGTGGGGTGTTTCTGTTCCAGCATTGAAATCCCCCCAAAACACCCCAAATGTACCCAAACTGGACAATAAGGGGTTATCAATGGGGTGTTTCTGTTCCAGCACTGAAATCCCCCCAAAACACCCCAAATGTACCCAAAACTGGACAATAAGGGGTTATCAATGGGGTGTTTGTGTTCCAGCACTGAAATCCCCTTTGAAATGCCCCTAAACCACCCCAAATGTACCCAAACTGGACAATAAGGGGTTATCAATGGGGTGTTTCTGTTCCAGCACTGAAATCCCCCTAAAACACCCCAAATGTACCCAAACTGGACAACAAGGGGTTATCAGTGGGGCTGTTTCTGTTCCAGCATTGAAATCCCCTTTGAAATCCCCCTAAACCACCCCAAATGTACCCAAACTGGACAATAAGGGGTTATCAATGGGGCTGTTTCTGTTCCAGCATTGAAATCCCCCTAAAACACCCCAAATGTACCCAAACTGGACAATAAGGGGTTATCAGTGGGGCTGTTTCTGTTCCAGCCCCTCAGACCAACCCCACACCCCCCAGGCCGAGCACAGCGAGGTGCCAGCCCCAGAAATCCCATTATTCCCATTTTTCCCCCCATTTTCTCCCAGGAAAGGAGGGGATTCCTGAGCGACCCAAGGGAGCCCTGCCCTGCTGCTGGGAGCAGCCCCGGGCTGAGCTCGGTGCCAGCCACTCACATGTGTCACCAGAGGTCACCTTGTCCCCTCCCTGCTCAAAGCCAGGCGCTGAACCTGCCCAGATCCCAGCCCAGCCAGGGGGAACGGAGGGGAGGAACCCCCCAAATCCCCAATTCCCCAATAATTCCCACCGGGAATTCCCTGCCAGGGCAGCACCTACCAGCGCCGGGGAGCTGAGGAGCGCCACGGGAGCCTGCATTGTGCTGGGTCTGCAACACAAAACCGCAGAAATCACAAATAAATGAATTTAAACCAAACCAGCAGGATTCGGGTGCTGCTGTGAGCAGGCCAGCCCTGCGGGGTCACCACAGCCCTGAGCTCCTCTGTGTCCCCAGCACGGGGCACTGGCCCCAAGGTTGTGTCCCCAGCACGGCTCTGTGTCCCCAGGGCTTTGTCCCACTGACCGTGCTGGGCTTTAACCCCACTGTGTCCCCAAGGATTTAACCCCACTGTGTCCTAAATGTCCCCAAGGATTTAACCCCACTGTGTCCCAAATGTCCCCAAGGATTTAACCCCACTGTGTCCCCAAGGATTTAACCCCACTGTGTCCCCAAGGATTTAACTCCATAGTGTCCCAAATGTCCCCAAGGATTTAACTCCATAGTGTCCCAAATGTCCCCAAGGATTTAACCCCACTGTGTCCCCAAGGATTTAACCCCACTGTGTCCCAAATGTCCCCAAGGATTTAACCCCACTTTTGTTGCCAACTGTCCCCGGGGCTTTAACCCCACCACGTCCCCAAGGATTTAACCCCATAGTGTCCCAAATGTCCCCAAGGATTTAACCCCACCGTGTCCCAAATGTCCCCAATGATTTAACCCCACTGTGTCCCAAATGTCCCCAAGGATTTAACCCCACTGTGTCCCAAATGTCCCCAAGGATTTAACCCCACTGTGTCCCCAAGGTTTTACCTCCCGTGTCCCCAGTTGTCCCCAAGGTTTTAACCCCACCATGTCCCTGGCTGTCCCCAAAGCTTTAACCCCACCGTGTCCCCAGTTGTCCCCAAAGCTTTAACCCCACTGTATCCCCAACTGTCCCCAAAGCTTTAACCCCCGTGTCCCCAAGGTTTCGTCCTCACTGTGTCCCCAAGGCTTTAACCTCTCCGTGTCCCCGAGGCTTTGCCCCCCCGTCCCCTCCGTGTCCCCGGCTGTCCCCTCAGCCCTCGCACGGCCCCGTGTCCTCCTTCCCTCCCTCCCCGTTAATCCCCGCTCGGTGCCTGCCCCGGGCAGCGCAGGCCCCACCGCCCGCCGGGCAGCGAAGGGCACCACCCCAGCAGCACCGGCCGGGCCCGCGGCTCTGTCCAGGAGCGCCGGGAGCCGCGGGACGGGCGGGCCGGGCCGGGCCGGGTCCCACCTGCGCGGGGTCCGCTCGGGCCGGCGGCGGCGGCAGCTCTGTGGGCAGCGTCACCTTGGCCGTGTCCCCCCGGCGTCCTCCGCGCCCATTGGCTGCCGCCGCGCGCGCGCGCCCCCGCCCGCCCTCCCCATTGGCCGAGCGCCGAGGAAACCCCGCCTCCCCGCATCCGGCCATGGCGGGAAGGAGGAGGGTGGGGAGGGGCGGGGACGCGGGTGGTGATTGGTGGGTTGAGGACGGGGGAGCTCGGTGATTGGGTGAGGCAGCTGTCAATCTGGAGGTGGGCGGGAAGGGGCGGGGCCTATGGCCGTGAGGGAGGGTTTGGGGTGAGGGAGAGTCCGGAGGGAGGAAGAGGCCGGGTGAGGAGAGGGTTTGTGGGGTTAGAGGGGGTTTGTGGGGTTAGAGGGGGTTTGTGGGGTTAGAGGGGGTTTGTGGCACCGGGAAGTGTTCTGTGGGATCTGGGAAGGATTTTTGTGTCCAGAAATGTTCTGTGGGACCTGAGAAGATTTTTTGGGATCAGAGAAGGTTCTGTAGGACCAGGAAGGGTTCAGTGGGGTCAGAAACGTCACATTTCAGCTCGGGGTTAAACTCCTTTTTTTATATAATAACTCCTTTATTATTATTGTTATTGTTATTTCTCCTTTATTTCACCACGGGTAAAATCCTGCTCCTCCCGCCATGCCTGTGGTAATTCCATGGAAATCCTGGAGCTACGCAGCCCTGGCAGGGAAGAAAAACCCCAAAATTCCTAAAAATTCCCCCTGGGGATTCCTCTGGGAGTGTGATCCCAAAAAAAACCCCAGAATTTTGGGGGCTTTTTGGGCTTTCCAGGGACTCACGTGGCCCTGCAGAGCTCGCCCGACATCAGCCACGTCAGGAATTCCTGCTCCCAAAATTCCCTCAGGCCCTCGGAGCCTTCCAGAGCTGGAAAACTGCAAAAATAAAATAATATTTTAACATTAATTAATATTTTAATTAATTTTAATTAATTTTATTTTTAACTAATTTAATTGAATATTTAAAAATTCAGTGAAAACAGAATTAAAGGGGAAAAAAAATATCCTGTTTTAGCATCCCCTTCTCCCAGTCCTGAATTCAATTTTGTTGGGTTTTAATATTTCCTGATGGGATAAAGACCCCAAAAGGTTGAATTTCGTCTGGAAATGGGGAAATTCTTTGGGTTTTGGGAATCCTGGTATGGGGTTTTCTGAGGGTTAGGCCTCAAAACCCTCTGGGAACCCAAAATCGGCTCCTGTCCCCCACCTCCAAACCTCATTTCTGGGGGTGTTTTCATGGAAAAGTGTAAAAATTACAAATATCCTGAAATTCCTTAAAAATAACAGCAAAAAAAATCCCAAAATTGTGTACAAAACACAACCAATCCCCAAAATTCAGTACAAGACACAACAAATCCTCCCAAATTCCATTAAAAACCCCAAAACACCCTGGAATTCTGTACAAATCCCAACAAATCCCCTAATTCCATTAAAAAAAACCCCAAAATTTCCATTAAAAACCCAACAAATCCCCCGAATTCCATAAAAAACCCACCAAAACACCCCCAAATCCTGCACGAATCCCAACAAATCCCCGAATTCCATTTTTAAAAAAAATCCCCAATATCCCCCAAATTTCCACTAAAAACCCAACAAATCCCCCGAATTCCATTAACAAACCCCTCAAAAATAACCCAAATTTCTACTAAAAACCCAACAAATCCCCGAATTCCATTAATAAACCCCTCAAAAATAACCCAAATTTCCATTAAAAACCCAACAAATCCCTGAATTCCATTAAAAAAACCCTCAAAAATAACCCAAATTTCCATTAAAAACCCAACAAATCCCTGAATTCCATTAATAAACCCCTCAAAAATAACCCAAATTTCCACTAAAAACCCAACAAATCCCTGAATTCCATTAATAAACCCCTCAAAAATAACCCAAATTTCCAACTGCTCCCCCAAATTCCGTTTAAAGAAACCCCAAAAATACCCTAAATTTCCTTTAAAAAACCCCCAAAAATACCCTAAATTTCCTTTAAAAAACCCCCAAATACCCCGAATTTCCATAAAACCACCCCAAATTCCCACAGAAACCCCAAATTCCCCCATCCCGCTTTCCCTTCCCGCCTCACCTCTGCTTTTCCCGGTTTTTCCCGAGCCATCCCGGGAGCCCTTTGGCTCCCGGAGCTCCCAAATCCGAATTTTCCCCATCCCCGGCCCCTTTTGGGGGCTCTGCCTCCCTCCTGAGCAGCTCCGCGCTGTCGCTGGGAAAGGAAAAGGGGGAAAAAAAATGGGAAAATTCCCGAGGTGATCCCAAAAATCCAGCAGAGGGTGCCAGGATCCCGCTGCGCCAGAAATCCCGGAGGGAGGGAGGGGTGGGAAAAGGGGTTGGGGAAAAGATGGGAAAATCCCAATTCCAAAGAGGGAAAAACACCAGGGACGCTGGGATTTGGGAACGGGGGAGTTTGGGGGTTCGGGAGTTTGGGATCTGGGGATTTTGGGGGTTCTGGAATTGGGGAATTGGGGATTTTGGGGGTTCTGGAATTGGGGAATTGGGGATTTTGGGGGTTCGGGAATTTGGGGATTTGGGGAGTTTGGGCGTTCGGGAATTGGGGATTCGGGGAGTTTGGGATCTGGGGAGTTTGGGGGTTCAGGAATTGGGGAATTGGGGAGTTTGGGGAATTTGGGATTGGGGATATTGGGAGTTTGGGGGTTCGGGAATTGGGAATTGGGGATTCGGGAATTGGGGATTTTGGGGGTTCGGGAATTGGGGAGTTTGGGAATTTGGGGAATTTGGGATTGGGGATTCGGGAATAGGAGAATTGGGGAGTTTGGGGGTTCGGGAATTGGGGATTCGGGGAGTTTGGGGGTTCGGGAATTGGGGAATTTGGGGAATTTGGGATTGGGGATTCGGGAATTGGGGATATTGGAATTGGGGAATTGGGGAGTTTGGGGGTTCGGGAATTGGGGGATTGGGGAATTTGGGATTCGGGAATTGGGGAGTTTGGGGGTTCGGGAATTGGGGAGTTTGGGAATTTGGGGAATTTGGGATTGGGGATTCGGGAATAGGAGAATTGGGGAGTTTGGGGGTTCGGGAATTGGGGATTCGGGGAGTTTGGGGATTCGGGAATTGGGGAGTTTGGGGATTTGGGGAATTTGGGATTGGGGATTCTGGAATTGGGGAATTGGGGAGTTTGGGGGTTCAGGAATTGGGGATTCGGGGAGTTTGGGGGTTCAGGAATTGGGGAACTGGGGAGTTTGGGGGTTCGGGAATTCGGGAGTTTGGGAATCAGGGAATTGGGAAATTGGGGATTCTGGAATTGGGGAATTTGGGAATTCAAGATTCAGGGAGGTCGGGAATTGGGGGGGGTTGGGAAGATTGAGGAATTTGGGAATTGAGGGACTCAGAAATTCGGGAATTGAGGGATTCGGGAAATTGGGGAGTTCAGGACTCGGGGAATTCGAGAATTTGCAGGATTTGGGAGTTCGGGGAATTGGGAAATTTGGGGATTCGGGAATTGGGAACTGGGGAATTTGGGAACTGGAGAGATTGGGAATTGGGGGATGTGGGGACTTTGGGAAGAGGGGAGTTTGGGATTCAGGGATTCGGGAATTGGGGAATTCGGGAACTCAGGGATTCGGGAACTCAGGGATTGGGAATTGGGGGATGTGGGGACTTTGGGAAGTGGGGAGTTTGGGATTCAGGGATTTGGGAATTGAGGAATTGGGGGATGTGGGGATTCAGGAACTCAGGGATTCTGGAATTGGGGAATTGGGGGACCCAGAGGCTGCGGAATTGGGAATGCGGGCTCGGGGGCTTTGGGAGCAGGAGCTCACTGCCTTTTCCTCTCGCGCCGGGCCAGCAGCCACTCCACGAAGTTCTTGCGCAGGACGTGGTCCATGGTGCGGCTGTAATCGCTGGCCAGGGTGGCCTCGGAGTAACGGCGGGACAGACGGACAGCGGGGACAGACGGGCTGGCAGGGGGACACGGGGTCAGGGGGACAGCGGGGACAGCGGGGACAGACGGACAGCGGGGACAGGGGGACAGCGGGGACAGACGGGCTGGCGGGGGGACAGCGGGGTCAGGGGGACAGCGGGGACAGAGGGACAGACGGACAGCGGGGACAGACGGGCTGGCAGGGGGACACGGGCTCAGGGGGACAGCGGGGACAGCGGGGTCACGGGGACAGCGGGGACAGGGGGACAGACGGACAGGGGGACAGCGGGGACAGACGGACAGGGGGACAGCGGGGACAGACGGACAGGGGGACAGGGAGACAGCGGGGGCTGATCCCGTGCGTTTGGGGCGGATTCCCTGGATTTGGGGCTGATCCGGGGATCCCGCCCCAAACCCATGGACTCCGCCCCGAGGGGCACGAGAAGGCTCCGGGCTCCCCGGTCCCGGTCCCCGCTCACCCCGGGGCCGTTCCCGGTTCCTCATTCCGGGTTCCCGTTCCCTGCTCACCCCGGGGCCGCTCCCGGTTCCCCGTTCCCGGTTCCCGGTCCCCGCTCATCCCGGGCCGTTCCCGGTCCCGGTTCCCGGTCCTGGTCCCTCTCTCATCCTGGGGCCGTTCCCGTTCCCGGTTCCCGTTCCCCGCTCACCCCGGGGAAGTTCCCCGCTCAGCCCGGGGCCGTTCCCGTTCCCGGTTCCGGTTCCCGTTCCCCGCTCACCCCGGGCCGTTCCCGGTTCCCGTCCCCCGCTCAACCCGGGCCGTTCCCCGTTCCCGTTCCCGTTCCTGGTCCCCGCTCACCCCGGGCCGTTCCCCGTTCCCGGTTCCCGGTTCCCGTTCTCCGCTCACCCCGTTCCCATTCCCGGTTCCCATTCCCGGTTCCCATTCCCGTTCCCGGTTCCCATTCCCGTTCCCCGTTCCCGGTTCCCATTCCCGGTTCCCCGTTCCCGTTCCCGGTTCCCGTCCCCGCTCACCCCGTTCCCGGTTTCCCGTTCCCATTCCCGGTTCCCGTCCCCGCTCACCCCGTTCCCATTCCCGGTTCCCCGGTTCCCATTCCCGTCCCCGCTCACCCCGTTCCCATTCCCGGTTCCCGTTCCCATTCCCGGTTCCCGTTCCCGTCCCCGCTCACCCCGTTCCCCGCTCACCCCGTTCCCATTCCCGGTTCCCGGTTCCCGTCCCCGCTCACCCCGTTCCCGTTCCCATTCCTGGTTCCCGTTCCCGTTCCCCGTTCCCGGTTCCCATTCCCGGTTCCCATTCCCATTCCCCGTTCCCGGTTCCCATTCCCGGTTCCCCGGTTCCCGTTCCCGTTCCCCGCTCACCCCGCGCTCTCCTCCGCGCCCGCCGCTCCCATCCGGGCCAGCAGCAGCAGCAGCGGCAGCAGCGGCAGCGCCCGCAGCGCCCTCGGGGCCATTTTGCTCCTCCCGGCCGGGATTCCCTCGGGATCTCCGCGATCTCCGGCACCTGCGGCGCGCCCGGGATGCGGTTCCGGCCCCGCTCCGCTCCCCGAGCGCTCCCAATTCACGGCGGGAGCGCCCCGGGACAATTCCCCCCCTTCCCCGCCCCAGGGCCACAGAGAGACAGAGCCAGAATTCCCATTTTCCCTCTGCAATTCCCATTTTCCCTCTGCAATTCCCATTTTCCCTCTGCAATTCCCATTTTCCCCGCGCAATTCCCATTTTCCCTGCGCAATTCCCATTTCCCCCAGTATAACAATTTTCCCAGAAATTCCCTTTTTTTTTTTAATTTAATTTTATTTTTTTTTCCCCACGGAATTCCTATTTTTCCCCTGGAATTCCCGTATTTCCCAAAATTCCCATTTCTCCCTGGAATTCACGTGTTTCCCAGAATTCCCACTTCCCCCAGAATTCCCATTTCTCCCTGGAATTCCAATTTTCCCCCAGAAATTCCCATTTCTCGCTGTAGTTCCCATTTCCCCCAGAATTCCCATTCTTCCCTGTAGTTCCCATTTCTCCCTGGAATTCCAATTTTCCCCAGAAATTCCCATTTCCCCCTGTAGTTCCCATTTCTCCCTGGAATTCCAATTTTCCCCCAGAAATTCCCATTTTCCCCCTGTAGTTCCCATTTCTCCCTAGAATTCCAATTTTCCCCAGAAATTCCCATTTCTCCCTGGATTTCCAATTTTCCCCCACAAATTCACATTTCCCCCTGTAGTTCCCATTTCTCCCTGGAATTCCAATTTTCCCCCAGAAATTCCCATTTCCCCCTGTAGTTCCCATTTCCCCCAGAATTCCCATTCCTCCCTGTAGTTCCCATTTCTCCCTGGAATTCCAATTTTTCCCAGAAATTCCCATTTCTCCCTGTAGTTCCCATTTCTCCCTGGAATTCCAATTTTCCCCCAGAAATTCCCATTTTCCCCTGTAGTTCCAGTTTTTTTCCATGGAATTCCAATTTTCCTCAGAAATTCCCATTTTCCCCTGTAGTTCCCATTTCTCCCTGGATTTCCAATTTCCCCCACAAATTCCCATTTTCCCCCTGTAATTCCAATTTTTTCCCATGAAATTCCAATTTCTCCCCCAGAAATTCCCATTTTCCCCCTGTAGCTCCCATTTCCCCCCACAATTCCAGCATTTCTCCCCAAATTTCCCCTTTTCCCGGGATTTCTCACCTCCCTGTGCGGGTTCCCAGCAGCTCTGAGGCCCCGGGGCCGCTCGGGGCCGTTTTTATCCCCACTCCCGAGGGTATCCAGGAAATCCAGCCGGGAACTGGGGCCATTCCCAGCAGGAAATCACCTCGGAAAATATTGACATTAATGGCAATTAAACATTTCTGCATCGGGGCATTAATGGGGCCCTGACTCCATGGAAAACCCCCCCCCAGAATTCCCATTTTTGCCATGGAAAAAACCCCAGCCTGCTCCTTCTTTGGTGAATCCTCGGATTTCAGGCGCCTGCCAGCCCCAAATCCAGCGTTTGCTCCCCAAAAATGGGATGGAGAGGGGCAGATCCAGTTTGGGATTCCCAAATCTCATTTAGGAATTGCCATGGACACCCCATTCCCAGATCCCATCCCAGGAGAGGCTCTCCCTGCTCCATGGATACCCCAATCCCACATCCCATATCCCAGATCCCATCCTGCCCCATGGACCCCATTCCCAGATCCCAATCCCAGATCCCATTCCCAGATCCCAATCCCATTCTGCTCCATGGATACCCCATTCCCAATCCCATTCCCCATTCCCAGATCCCATATCCCACCCCGCTCCATGGATACCCCATTCCCAATCCCATTTCCAGATCCCAATCCCATATCTCATCCTGCTCCAATTCCCCATTCCCAATCCCATTCCCAGATCCCATTCCCCATTCCCAATCCCATATCCCAATCCCACCCCACTCCATGGATACCCCAATCCCATATCCTGCTCCATGGATACCCCAATCCCATTCCCATTCCCAATCCCATTCTCCATTCTCAGATCCCATATCCCATTCCCATTCCCCGCTCCATGGATACCCCATTCCCATTCCCCATTCCCCCATTGTTCCCCATATCCCAATCCCATTCCCCGCTCCATGGATACCCCATTCCCATTCCCCCATTATTTCCCATTCCCCACTCCATGGATACCCCAATCCCATTCCCCTCTCCATGGATACCCCATTCCCCCATTGTTCCCCATTCCCATTGTTCCCCATTCCCAATCCCATTCCCCACTCCATGGATACCCCATTCCCCTATTGTTCCCCATATCCATTCCCATTCCCCACTCCCCGTTCCATGGATACCCCATTCCCCCATTATTCCCCATTACCCGCTCCATGGATACCCCATTATTCCCCATTATTCCCCCATTGTTCCCCATTCCCAATCCCATTCCCCGCTCCATGGATACCCCATTCCCCCATTATTCCCCATTATTCCCCATTCCCATTCCCCCATTATTCCCCATTCCCCGCTCCATGGATACCCCATTCCCCATTATTCCCCATTCCCATTCCCATTCCCCTCTCCATGGATACCCCATTCCCCCATTATTCCCCCATTATTCCCCATATCCATTCCCAATCCCATTCCCCTCTCCATGGATACCCCATTCCCCCATTATTCCCCATTCCCATTCCCTGCTCCATGGATACCCCATTATTCCCCATTATTCCCCATTCCCATTCCCCGTTCCATGGATACCCCATTCCCCATTATTCCCCATTCCCCTCTCCATGGATACCCCATTATTCCCCATTATTCCCCATTATTCCCCGTTATTCCCCATTATTCCCCGTTATTCCCCATATCCAATCCCCTCTCCATGGATACCCCATTATTCCCCATTATCCCCGTTATTCCCCATAAGCCGCCGCCGTTATTGCTCATTAAGGGCCATTAGGCGCTAATTACCCACCCGGGGGGGCCCAATTAGCGCCGTTCCCGTTCCCGTCCGGGCCGGGCCGTGCCCGGGAGCACCGGGAAAAGCGGGAATTCTTATCCCGGGATCTTCACGGTGCGTGCTCCGGGGCAATCACCGCGTTTATGGCACCGCTCGGGGCCATATTCCCGATTTTCCCCCTCATTAGGGGGGGATTAATGGGGTGAGAGCAATTCCCGGCCGCTCCCGGTGATCCCGGAACATCTGGAGCGGGGAGGGGCGGGACTGAGCGCCAGATGTGCGCGGGGGGGATCCCGGGAATTGCCGGGAAAGAGGGAATTGTCCCAAAAAACCGGTGCGAACCCCGGGAATCCCGGGAAAACCCGGGAATTGTCCCAAAAACCGGCGCGAACCCCGGGAATTCCCGGGAATTGCCAGGAAAGAGGGAATTGTCCCAAAAAACCGGTGCGAACCCCGGGAATCCCAGAGAAACCCGGGAATTGCCAGGAAAGCGGGAATTGTCCCAAAAAACCGGTGCGAACCCCGGGAATCCCAGGGAAACCCGGGAATTGTCCCAAAAAACCGGTGCGAACCCCGGGAATTCCCGGGAATTGCCAGGAAAGAGGGAATTGTCCCAAAAAAACGGTGCGAACCCCGGGAATTGCCAGAGAAACCCGGGAATTGTCCCGAATCCCGGCTCCACACCCCGGGAATTCCCAGGAAATCCCAGAAAAGCGGGAATTGTCCCAAACGCCGGCTCCACGCCCCGGGAATCCCAGAGAATCCCAGGAAATCCCAGAAAAGCGGGAATTGTCCCAAAAACCGGTGCGAACCCCGGGAATCCCAGAGAAACACGGGAATTGCCAGGAAAGCGGGAATTGTCCCCAAAACCGGTGCGAACCCCGGGAATCCCAGAGAAACCCGGGAATTGTCCCAAAAAACCGGCGCGAACCCCGGGAATCCCGGGAAAACCCGGGAATTGCCAGGAAAGCGGGAATTGTCCCAAAAACCGGTTCGAACCCCGGGAATCCCGGGAAAACCCGGGAATTGTCCCAAAAAACCGGTGCGAACCCCGGGAATCCCAGGGAAACCCGGGAATTCCCAGAAAAGCGGGAATTGTCCCAAAAAACCGGTGCGAACCCCGGGAATTCCCGGGAATTGCCAGGAAAGAGGGAATTGTCCCCAAAAACCGGTGCGAACCCCGGGAATCCCAGAGAAACCCGGGAATTGTCCCAAAAAACCGGTGCGAACCCCGGGAATCCCGGGAAAACCCGGGAATTGTCCCAAAAACCGGTGCGAATCCCGGGAATCCCAGAGAAACCCGGGAATTGCCAGGAAAGAGGGAATTGTCCCAAAAAACCGGTGCGAACCCCGGGAATCCCAGAGAAATCCAGGAAATCCCAGGAATTCGCAGAAAAGCGGGAATTGTCCCAAAAACCGGTGCGAACCCCGGGAATCCCAGGAAATCCCAGGAATTCGCAGAAAAGCGGGAATTGTCCCAAGTCCCGGTGCAAACCTCGTCCCTCCCCAGCCCCAGGAATCTCAGGAATTCCCAGAAACGCAGGAATTGTCCCAAATCCCGGTGCAAACCCCGGCTCCACCCCAGGAATTGCCAGAAAAGCGGGAATTGTCCCGAATCCCGGCGCAAACCCCAGGAATTCCCGGGAAGTCTCAGAAAAGCGGGAATTGTCTCAAACCCCGGTGCAAACCCCGGCTCCACCCCAGGAATTCCCAGGAAATCCCAGAAAAGCGGGAATTGTCCCAAATCCCGGTGCAAACCCCGGTGCAAACCCCGGGAATCCCAGAAAAGCGGGAATTGTCCCGAATCCCGGTGCAAACCCCTGGAATTCCCAGGAAACCCCAGGAATTGCCAGGAAATCCCAGAAAATCGGGAATTGTCCCAAACCCCGGCGCAAACCCCGAGAATCCCAGAGAATTCCAGGAATTGTCCCGAATCCCGGTGCAAACCCCGGGAATTCCCAGAAAAGCGGGAATTGTCCCGAATCCCGGCTCCACACCCCAGGAATTCCCAGGAATTGCCAAAAAAGCGGGAATTGTCCCAAATCCCGGTGCAAACCCCAGGAATTCCCGGCTCCACCCCGGGAATCCCAGAGAATTCCCAAAAAATCGGGAATTGTCCCGAATCCCGGGAATTCCCAGGAATTCCCAGAAAAGCGGGAATTGTCCCAAACCCGAGGAATTCCCAGGAATTCCCAGAAAAGCGGGAATTGTCCCAAATCCCGGTGCAAACCCCAGGATTTCCCAGGAAACCCCAGAAAAGCGGGAATTGTCCCAAAAACCGGTGCAAACCCCGGGAATTGCCAGAAAAGCGGGAATTGTCCCAAACCCCGGCGCAAACCCCGGGAATTCCCAGGAAATCCCAGAAAAGCGGGAATTGTCCCAAACCCCAGGAATTCCCGGGAATTGGCAGAAAAGCGGGAATTGTCCCAAATCCCGGTGCAAACCCCAGGAATTCCCAGAAAAGCGGGAATTGTCCCAAACCCCGGCTCCACATCCCGGGAATCCCAGAGAATCTCAGGAATTGCCCGAAAAGCGGGAATTGTCCCGAATCCCGGTGCAAACCCCAGGAATTCCCAGGAAACCCCAGGAATTGCCAGGAATTCCCAAAAAAGCGGGAATTGTCCCGAATCCCGGTGCAAACCCCGGGAATTCCCAGGAAATCCCAGAAAATCGGGAATTGTCCCGAATCCCGGTGCAAACCCAGCCCCGGGGGCTCCATCCCGGGAAACCCAAGCGGGGCTGGAATCCCGGGAAATTCGGATCCCAAAGGGATTCGGGGAAAACGGGATTGGGAGCGACCTCGGGGATTTGGGGACGGATCCATCCCTTCCTGCCTTCCCAAAATTGGAATTTTAGGTTATTTTTTTCCCCTCTGAGATCACCGAAACCTCAGGAAAACGGCAGGAAATTCCCAATTTTGGGTCCAATCCCCAAATTCCTCCCTTCAGGAATTTCCAAAACCTCTTGGGAGCTGGGGGAAACAAAAAAATTCCAATTTTGAGGTGGTTTCACCCCCATTTTAGGTCCTTTTTCCCCCATTTTTGGGGTGTTTTTTTCCCTCTCCCCCCCTCCATTTTTTTTTAATTTTTTCCCCATTTTTGGGTGATTCTTCCCAATTTTTGGAATTTTTTCCCCCATTTTTGGGGTGGTTTTTTCCCTCTCCCCCCCCTCAATTTTTTAAAAAAATTTTTCCCCGTTTTTGGGTGCTTCTTCCCAATTTCTGGGAGTTTTTCCCATTTTGGGGTTTTCTTCCCAATTTTTGGAATTTTTTCCCCCATTTTGGGGTGGTTTTTTCCCTCTCCCCCCCTCAATTTTTTAAATTTTTTTCCCCATTTTTGGGTGCTTCTTCCCAATTTCTGGGATTTTTTTTCCCATTTTGGGGTTTTTCTTCCCAATTTTTTTGAATTTTTTCCCCATTTTTGGGTGCTTCTTCCCAATTTTTGGAATTTTTTCCCCCATTTTTGGGGTGTTTTTTTCCCTCCCCCCCCCCTCCATTTTATTTTTTAATTTTTTTTCTCCATTTTTTGGTGCTTCTTCCCAATTTCTGGGATTTTTTTCCCATTTTTGGGTGCTTCTTCCCAATTTTTGGAATTTTTCCCCCATTTTGGGGTGGTTTTTTCCCTCTCCCCCCCCTCAATTTTTTAAAAATTTTTCCCCATTTTTGGGTGCTTCTTCCCAATTTCTGGGATTTTTTTCCCATTTTGGGGTTTTTCTTCCCAATTTTGGAATTTTTTCCCCCATTTGGGGGTGGTTTTTTCCCTCCCCCCCCCTTCCTTTTTTTTAAAAATTTTTCCCCATTTTTGGAATTTTTTCCCCCATTTTTGGGTTGGTTTTTTCCCTCTCCCCCCCCTCAATTTTTTTAAATTTTTTCCCCATTTTTGGGTGCTTCTTCCCAATTTTGGGGATTTTTTTCCCATTTTGGGGTTTTTCTTCCCAATTTTTGGAATTTTTTCCCGATTTTTGGGGTGGTTTTTTCCCTCTCCCCCCCCCTCCATTTTTTTTAAAATTTTTCCCCCATTTTTGGGTGCTTCTTCCCAATTTCTGGGAGTTTTTTTCCCATTTTGGGGGTTTTTTTTTCCCAATTTTTGGATTTTTTTTCCCCATTTTTGGGTGTTTTTTTCCCTATTTTTGGGGTTTTTTTCCCCTCTCATTTCTCAGCCTTCTGCCCCTCATCCAGCAAATCCCAATCCCAAAAAATCCCAGCTGGGATCCCGAGCTGGGAATGGATTTTTATCCCCACTTTGGGGTTTTTTTTTGGGAAGGGGCGATTTCACTGAATATCGAGGGATTTTTATTGAATTTTTTAGATTTTTATTGAATTTTGTAGTTTTTTAATTGAATTTTGTAGATTTTTAATTGAATTTTGTGGCTTTTTAATTGAATTTTGAGGGGTTTTTTTCTTTTTTTTTTTTTTCAATTTTAAGTTTTCTAATTTCAATGTTGCCTTTTTAACTTGAACTTTGAGATTTTTTAAATTTAAATTTGATTTTATTTTTTAATTTGAATTTCGAGAGGTTTTAAATTTGAATTTTGAGTGGTTTTTTTTACTTGAATTTTTATTTTTTTTTAATTTAATTTTTTCATCCAGGATCGCCCCCACAGACTGGGATGGGCTTGGAGCGCTGGGATCCCGAATTTCCCAGAATTAAACCCAAAAATTCCCGGGATTCCAGGCCCGGAGGGGGAGCCGGAGGGGTTTTCCCACAAATCCCGGGATTTTCGGGATTCCTTTGGATGAATTTTCCTTCGAGCGCGGGTCCGAGGGGGGGCGCGGCTGCGTCTCCTTTTTGAGGTTAAAAAATTCATTTTTGGGTGTCCCGAGTGAGGGTAAATTGATTTATTGGGCGGTGAATTCCCCCCTCAGCCTGGGGGGGGGGAAATAAAAAATAAAATAAAATAAAATAAAATAAAATAAAATAAAATAAAATAAAATAAAATAAAATAAAATAAAATAAAATAAAATAAAAATAAAATAAAATAAAATAAAATAAAATAAAATAAAATAAAATAAAATAAAATAAAAATAAAATAAAATAAAATAAATCCGCCTGGATTTTTTGGAGGCACAGAACCAGCCTGAGCCCAGCTCAATCCTCCACCACTAACCTGGGAATTTTCCCACATTTTTTAGGATTTTTCCCACAATTTTCCCCACATTTTTCAAGATTTTTTTCTGGATTTTAAAAACTTTTATTTTTCCACATTTCCAAAGACTTCTCCCACTTATTTTTTCATTTCTTCCCACATTTTTTAGGATTTTTTTCCCCACATTATTTAGGAATTTTTCCACAATTTTCAGGAATTTTTCTACTTTTTTTTTTTAATTTTTCCCCATTTTTAGGGATTTGTCCACATTTTTATAAGATTTTCCCCCATATTCTTAGGAATTTTTTCCCTATATTTCTAAAGAATTTTTCCACATATTTTTAAAAATTTTTCCCCATTTATTTTCGATTTTCCCCCCACTTTTAAAGATCCCCCCCCCCCCATTTTTTAAAAACTTTTTCCCCCCCCCATTTTTTTAGGATTTTTTTTCGTATTTTTAAGGTATTTTTCAGGAGTGTTCCCCAATTTTTTTTCAGCGTTTTTTAGGATTTTCCCCCACTTTTTAGGATTTTTTCCCCATTTTTTTTTTAAGATTTTTCCCCATTTTCCAGGATTTTTCCCCCATTTTTTTAGGATTTTTTCCCCCCATTTTTCAGGAGTGTTCCCCAGGGGTTTTTTTCAGCATTTTTTAGGTTTTTCCCCCATTTTTCAGGACTTTTCCCCAATTTTTTTTTCAGCATTTTTTTAGGATTTTTCCCCCATTTCTCCAGGATTTTTCCCCCATTTTCCAGGATTTTCCCCCTATTTTTTAGGATTTTCCCCCATTTTCAGGAGTTTTCCCCAATTTTTTTTTCAGCATTTTTTTAGGATTTTTCCCCATTTTTTTAGGATTTTTCCCCCATTTTTTTAAGATTTTTTCCCCCATTTTTCAGGAGTTTTCCCCAATTTTTTTTCAGCATTTTTTTAGGATTTTTCCCCATTTTTTTAGGATTTTCCCCCATTTTCCAGGATTTTTCCCCCATTTTTTAGGATTTTCCCCCATTTTCCCGCTCCCTCAGCGGCGGGCCCGGGGCGGGGCTGCCCTCGCTCATTACGAGCCGCGCTCATTAAGCGCTGCCCTCGTTAAGAGTTAATGAGAGCGCGGGGGGGAACGGGGGAGCCGCCATTGGAGCCCCCCAAAGACCCCGGAGACCCCAAAAAACCCCCCCGGAGACCCCAAAAACCCCCCCGGAGACCCCAAAACCCCCCCCAGAACCCCTCAGAGCCCCCCAAAGCCCCGGAGACCCCCAGATCCCAAAGCCCCCGGTACCACCGGAGCCCCCCTAAAACCCCCGGTACCACCGGAGCCCCCCAAAGACCCCGGAGACCCCAAAACCCCCGCCGGAGACCCCCAGATCCCCCCCAAAGACCCCGGAGACCCCGATATCCCAAAGCCCCCGGTACCACCGGAGCCCCCCAAAGACCCCCGGAGACCCCAAAACCCCCCCAGATCCCCCCCAAAGACCCCGGAGACCCCGATATCCCAAAGACCCCGGAGCCCCCCAAAGCCCTCGGAGACCCCGGGACCCCTGAGCCCCCAACCCAACCCCGGAGCCCCCGAGGCCCAGGAGCGCCCCAAAGCCCCCGGTGCCCCCCGAACCCGCAGCCCCCGGTGCCCCCGAGCTCCCCCGAGACCCCGGCCCAGCCCCGGAGCCCCCGGCCCAGCCCCGGAGCCCCCCGAGCCCCTCGGTGTCCCCCAGCCCAGTCCCGACCGTACCCCCGGGGCTCCCCCGGTACCCCCGGCCCAGCCCCGGTGCCCCCGGTGCCCCCCGAAACCGCGGAACCCCAGCTCAGCCGTGGGGTCCCAGAGCCCCCGGAGCCTCCCGAGACCCCGGCCCAGCCCCGGAGCCCCCCGAGCCCTTGGTCCGCACTTCCCGGAGCCCCCGGCCCAGCTCCGGAGCCCCCTGAGCCCCCAACCCAACCCAACCCAACCCCGGTGTCCCAGAGCCCCCGACACCCCCGGAACCCCCCGAGCTCTTGGCCCGCGATCCCCGGAGCCCCCGGCCCAGCTCCCGACCCAGCCCCGGAACCCCCGGAGCCCCCCAAGCCCCCAGCCCAGCCCCGGTGCCCCCAGAACCCCCAGGCCAGCCCAGCCCCGGTGCCCCCGGCCCAGCCCCGGTGCCCCCCGAGCCCCCGGTGCCCCCGGCCCAGCCCCGGTGCCCCCCAAGCCCCCAGCCCAGATCCCGGTGCCCCCAGAACCCCCAGCCCAGCCCCGGTGCCCCCCGAGCCCCCAGCCCAGCCCCGGTGCCGCCGCCCCGCAGGATCGGGCCCGGGGGTGCCGCTTTGGGCGGTGGGCTCGGGGTGGGCTCGCTGCTATTTTCAACCCAGCTCCGAGCTAAAAATAAAAACTGTCCCGAAAAGGCAGCGGGGGAGCGCGGAGGGGCCGGGGTGGGGGGGGTCCCTTTGTGCCCGCGCCGCCCCCGGAACCCGCCCGGGGGTCCCGGCAGCCCCGGGGGGAGGGGGCGAGCCCGGGGCTGGCGCCAGGGCCCTCCCGGCCCCTTTGAAGCCGAAGTTTTTTACACCCAGAAAATCCCATTGAGGCTCCGGGGGGAGGGGAGGGGAGGGAGGGGAGGGAGGGGAGGGGGCGGCCATGGGGGGGGGGAGGGGCGCAGCAGATGGGACCGAGGAGCCCCCGGTGGGGGTTGGGGGAGGATTTGGGGGGGGGTCTGGGGGGGGGTTCCGGGTGTGGACGCGCCCCCCCCCCCCCATCCCGAGGAGCAACAACGGACCGGGATTCAAACAAACAAATAAATGACGGAATAAATAAATAACCGAATAAATAAATAAATAAATAAATAAATGGAAACGAGCCCGGCGGCCGCCGCCCCCTCCCCCCCGGCCCGGCCCCTCCCCCGGCCCTCCCCCCTCCCCACCACGTGGCTTCGCCCCGCGAACGTTTCCGCGCTCGCCCTCGCCCCTCCGCGCCCCCCGCCCGGTGTCCGGTGCCGCTCCGGGGCCGCTCGGGGCCGCCTCGGGGGCCCCGCAGCCACCGGCGCCTCCGCCCTGCCCGCCGGGGCCGCTCCCTCCTCTCCTTCCTCCTCCTCCTCCTCCTCCTCCTCCAGCGGCCGCCGCCCCCCTCCCCAACGGCACCGAAATCCGCTCGGCAGAAGGGGGGAGGAAAAAAACCCCTAAAAAAACAACAAAAAGGCCAAAAAAAGGGAAAAAAGAAAACAACCAGAGGGGGAAAAAAATCCGGGGCGAAGCTCGGGGGGCGCAGCGGAGCCGCCCCGCGCCGGCAGCGCGCGGCCGGAGCCCCCCGGAGCCCCCCGAGCCCCCCGGAGCCATGAACAAGCTCTACATCGGGAACCTGCCCGAGGGCGTCACCGCCGCCGAGCTGGAGAAAGTGTTCGCCGAGCACCAGATCTCCTTCAGCGGCCAGTTCCTCGTCAAGTCCGGCTATGCCTTTGTGGACTGCCCCGACGAGCAGTGGGCCATGAAAGCCATCGAAACTTTCTCGGGTGAGGCGCGCAGCCAGCCCGAGCCCTTCCCAAACCCCCAAATCCCAAACCCCCAAACCTCCAAACCCCCAAATCCCCAAACCTCCAAGCCTCCAAACCCCGAAACCCCCAAATCCCCAAACCCCGAAACCCTCAAATCCCCGAAGCCCGAAATCCCCAAACCCCGAAATCTCAAACCCTCAAATCTCAAATCCTCCCAATCCTCAAATTCCCCAAATCCTCAAATCCCCCCAATCCCAAAGCCCCAAATCCTCAAATCCCCAAGCCCCCAAACCCCAAACTCTCAAACCCCCAAACCCCAGCCCCTCGATCCCTCCCGGCCCCGAGATCCCGACCCTCACTCGATCCCGACCCTCACTCGATCCCGGCCCTCTCGATCCCTCCCGGACCCCAGAGCTTCCTGAGCCCCCTCATCAATCCCGACCCCCCAAATCCCTCCTAAACCCCGACCCCCCAAATCCCTCCCGAGCCCCCAAATCCCCCCCAAATCCCGATCGTCCAAATCCCGACCCCTCGATCCCTCCCGATCCCTTCAGACCCCGAAATCCCTCCCGAATCCCGAAAATCCCGAGCCCCAAAATCCCTCCCGACCCCCAGCCCCTCCTGTCCCCCCCAAACCCCCCGGACCCCCCCAAATCCCGACCCCCAGCCCCTCCCCCTCCAATCCCCGCTTTTTGTCCCTTCCCCGAAATCGCGGCCGGGACGGGGACACGAAGCGACCCCGAACCCGCGGGGGTCCCCAGGATCTGCGCCCCCCAAAGCCCCGGGGTCCCCCCGGAGCCGCTGCCGGGGCCCCGCGGACTTTGCCCGTCCGGGGGCGAGGTCGCCATGCTGGGAGCAGCCGGGCAAGAGCTCGGCAAGAGGCAAATTTGGGGGCAAATCGGGAATTTTGAGGCTTTTTTAAATTTTTTTTTTTTCCCCTTCCTGTCCATCTCCTTCCACCCGTCGGATTCTTCTCCTTCTTCGCTGTTCCCTCCTAAAAAAATAAAAAAATTAAATTATAAATCACGGACCGAGCCCGCAGCGAGGGGAATCCCTCTCCATTTTCCGGGAGAAATCCTCCATCCCTCAGCAATCCCCAATTCGGAGCTTTCCGGCGGGGGGGAAAAAAAAGGGAGGGAATTTTCTCCAAAGGCTTTTCCTGGAGGGCTGAAAGAAAACGGGGGGAGGAAAATTCTCCAAATCCACCCCAAAAAAAAACACCAAAAAAACAACCCCAAAAATCTCATCCCTGGGATCCTTCCGGGCTGAAATATTCCCGAGGAACAATTCCAGAGGCACCACTCCCCCTCTGGAACCTCGCGTTCCATCAAAATCCACTCGCGAGCGGCGTCTGGGTGGTGGAATTCGGGCAGGAATTCGGCGGGGAGGGAAATCCCCATTTGGTGAAAATTCCCCCTTTTTGTATCCCCGAGTTTTCCCTCGCAGATTTTTTCCAACCCCGGGGTTTTGTTTTGCAGGGAAAGTGGAGCTCCATGGGAAGCAGCTGGAGATCGAGCACTCGGTGCCCAAAAAGCAAAGGTAAAGGTGGAGTTTGAATTGATTTTTAATTGATTTTTAATTGATTTTTTCTCAATCGTTATCGTCGGAATCATTAATTTGTGACGAGGGCGGAAACAGGAGACTGAAAAAGCCAAAAATTTCCACCTAAAAATGTGAAAAAAACGAAGAAGCGTCGGAGATTTTAGGCTGGGATTTGCCCCATTGAGCTGAGTTTCATGAATTCATTAAACATTTCATGAATTAATTGATATTTTTTTTTTTCCCAAAGAAAACTCAATCCGAGAGTTTTTCATTAAATTAAAAGGGAGGGGAAAAAAAGGTGAAATCAGGAATTCTCCAGGCGCTGCCTGAGGTGATGGATGGCTTTGGGCTGGGATTCCCAAACTTGTGGAAGAATCTCCCGACTCCTTTTGGCGCCTGGGCTGGGAAATGAGGCGAAATCCTTTGTTTTGGGAGACGGAAAATTCAAACAAAAATAGAAAAAAATTAATATTTTTTTTTAAAAATCTGATTTAAAAGTGATTTTTTGCTGGGATAAAAAGAACAAAACCAGCGCGCTGCTGCTGAGGGCGGGCAGGGGTGAAATCCCGGCTGAATTGCGGGGGTTTTTGGGGTGAAAAGCGGCGCTTTTGGGGTTTCCCAGGAGCTGCCTCTCCCGCCCAGCCCATCCCATCCCTCTCCATCTTCCCCGGCCTTTGTTGTTCCCGGGAGCGCTCTGGAAATTCCTCCCCGCGCCCCCAATTCCCGGGAAATCCGCCCCGGCCCGCCCGGGTTCGGGGTTTTCCCTGGAAATTCCCCCCCCTTTTTTCCCTCGCCGTTTTTCGCCCCCCTAAACTCGCGGAATTCCCGGAATTCCCGGAATTCCCGATCCCAAGGAGTCCACGTTGGACCCGAATCCATCGCCACGTGACGGAGGCGCCTTTTCCAAAGGGGAAACAGGAGGGGAGGCAGCGACGCCGGCAAATCCCGGCCCCAAATTCCCGAAATTCCCATCCCGAAACTTCCCCAAATCCCGGCCCCAAATTCCCGAAATCCCCATCCCGAAATTTCCCCAAATTCCCAAAATCCCATCCCGAAACTTCCCCAGATCCCAGCCCCAAATTCCCAAAACCCCATCCCAAAACTTCCCCAAATCCCGGCCCCAAATTCCCAAAATCCCCATCCCAAAACTTCCCCAAAATCCCGGCCCCAAACTCCCAAAATCCCATCCCGAAACTTCCCCAAATTCCCAAAATCCCATCCCAAAACTTCCCCAAATCCCGGCCCCAAATTCCCAAAACCCAATCCCAAAACTTCCCCAAATTCTCCAGATCCCACCCCAGAACTTCCTCAAATCCCAGTCCCAAAATCCCGGCCCCAAATTCCCAAAATCCCGACCCCAAAATCCCAAAATCCCATCCCAAAACTTCCCCAAATCCCGGCCCCAAATTCCCAAAATCCCATCCCAAAACTTCCCCAGATCCCAGCCCCAAACTCTCCAAAATCCGAACCCCAAACTCCCCAAATCACATCCCGAAACTTCCCGAAATCCCGACCCCAAATTTCTCCAAATCCCAACCAAACTCCCCCAAAATCCCACCCCAAAACTTGCCCAAAATCCCATCCCAAATTCCCCAAAATCCCAGCTCCAAACTCCCCAAAATCCCAGCCCCAAATTCCCAAAATCCCATCCCAGTTTTCCCCAAATCCTTTTCCCGACCCTTCCCTGCCCCGTTTTGGGATCGCCCCCTTTGGCCTCGCCTCAAAATTCCCAAAATTCCCAAACCTTGGGAGGGGGCTGATCCCAAAAAGGGCGATCCCAAATCCAGCCCCGTTTTCCCGGCCCAAATTCCCGGATTTTAGGGCAATATTTATAATTTTTATTAATTTTTTTCCTCCCTCCCTGGTGGTTTTTGTTGCTGTGGCTTCGGTGTCCGGGCATGGGGGGGAATATTGGGATGGAATTCCATGAAAAGTTTTAAAAAATCCCTTAAAAAAAAACCCTGGAAAATCCTATTTCCTCCCCTACATCGGATAATGAATAATTTGGGCAGGGAGGAGCAGATTTCCTCCTTTTTTGCCCCAAAATAATTCCTTTAAAAATGAGAATATTCCTTCGGGGTCTGGGATTTAAATTGCTGGGAAAAAAAAAGGGGGGAAAAAAAACCAAAACCTTTAAATATTTTGGGATTTGGTTTTATTTTCCTCCTGGGCGTCCCTAAAAATGCTTGGATTGGGCTGGAAAATCCCATTTTTGGGGTTTTTTGGGGGATTTTTTGGGGTTAAAATCCGCGCCCCCCTCATGGGCTGCTCTTAAAGGGCCAGCGCCGCTTTTCCCTCCCCGCCCTCCTGGAAGATTTTTGGGGGAATTTTGGGGGATTTCGGGACCGTCCCGGACACTCTGGGCAGGGATTTGGTGATTTTGGGTGTGGAAAAGGCGATTTTGGGGCATTTCCCTCGAGCTGGGAGCTGTAAATGGAATTTTTTGGGGGGAAATTTGGGGGATTTCGGCTGCTCCGATGCCGGGGAAAGGGGGGAGACGATCCCTTAAAAACGAAATTTTTTGGGGGGGGATTTTTTTTTTTAGATTTATTTTTTTGTTTTAATCCTTATTTCAGTTTTCCAGGCTGGAATTTCCAGTTTGGAGCGGCGGGGAGCAGGAAAGGGTTAAAGAGGGGAGAATTTCGGGATCCAAAGGGAAATTCCTCCCCTTTCCCCTCCCCCAAAACCTCAGGTTCATTTTTTCTTTTTTCTTTTTTTCCTCCCTTTTTTTTTTTTGATCCCTTTAAAAATGTGGGAAAACGAGTCAGGAGTGAGGGGGGGTTTCCCTTCCCAGTTAATTTATTTATTTAAAAAAAAAACAGCAAAAAAAAAACCCAATTTTTTAAAAATTTAGTTTAAAGTGGAAATAATGCTGTTAAAAAAATCTGATTTTGGGGTGGTTTTAATTCGTTCATGCTTAAAAAAAATTCCCAAGGAATTCTTTCCTCTTGGTTTATCCCCAAATTTTTCAAACCTCTGCTAAAAAAAAATACTCAAAAAATAATTTAAAAACCCCCAAAATGGGTTAAAACAGCGCCAAAAAATGGAGATTTGGGGTGTGTGGCCCCAAGAGGAATAAATTTATTTATTTGGGATTAATTCCTGGGATTTTCCCAATTATTTTCATGATTTGGGGAATTATAGCAGCAGAATTCTGTAAAAGTCTTAAACTGTGAAGAAATGTTGATAAAAAATGGGATTTTATGAACGAAAATGAGATTTTGGGTTGATTTGGGGTCATTTTGAGCATTTTGTTGGGTTTTGGGCGTTGTTTTTCCTTGGATTTTGTTGATGGGAAAATTGGGGAGAAACTCGGGATTTCCAAACCCCAAAATCTCCGAATTTCTCCTTGTTGGAGTCACCAGGGAAAAATTTTAAATTTCATCTCAAATGAAATCATTTTTAAGGAAATAAAAATTCCAAATTCGGGCGTTTGGGGTTGGGATTTCGGGGCTGGGATGGATTTGAACCCAAAAATGGGAATTTTAAAGGGATTTTCACCCCCAGCTCCTCCTGGGGTTGTGCTCAGGGCATTAATTTTAATTATAATTATAAAAATTAATATTTTTCATTATTTTAGTGGCGTCAAAGTTCGGCTCAGGGCAGAGAAATGCTGGGAAAAAAAAATCCCGAAATTCTCTTGGATTTTCCTTCAAATCTGGGGATTCCCATCAGGAAAAATCCTCATTTTCCACAGGGAAAATCCTGGAATTCATTGTTCCCAACGAAAAATATCCAAATCCACGTTGAGGCTCCTTTTTTTGTCACTTTTCACCCCAAAATTTGCTTTTTTTTTTCCCCCCTTTTCTTTTGGGGTTGGATTTGCTGGAAACGGGAGCGAAAATGAACCAAAAAAACCCCAAAAATGAACCCAAAAAATTGGAAAATTCTTTTCCATGGAAAATGAGAAGCCAGGTGGATTTTGGGACTAAAATTCTGCTTTAAATCCAAGTTTGAAAATCTGGATTTTTCCATTCAAACGAGGCTGGGTTGGGAGTTTTAATAAAAAAAAATAACAAAAAAGCCGGAAAATCGAAATTTTGAGGAGCAAAAAAGAGAAAAAAAATTTAAAATTTAAATTTCTTTTATTCCTTTGAGCTCCCAATTTCCAGCTGCTCCCGGATTTTTCACTTCTGGGGACAAAAATATTGGGGAATTCTGAGGTTTTTGAGGATTTTTAGCCCCAAAAAAGTAAAAAAATTCAACGAATCCTGGATGATTTTTCCTTTAATCTCATCCCTGAGGTTTGGAAACTTTGGGAATTCCATCAAATTCCGGATCTTGGGGAGAGAAAATTCAATTTGGGAATGGCCAAAAGTGAGGAAAATTCCCTTTTATTTCCTTCATTTCCTGTGGGAAACGTGGGAAAACCTCCCCCCCCCAAAAAAATGGGAATTTCAGGGAAAATTTGGAATTTTGGAGCCACGGGGGAGGAATTTTGGGGGGAGAAAAGGAGAAATAATTGAATTTGTGGAATTCCAGCTGGGATTTCTGTGGGAATTTGGGTTCAAGCTCGGGCAGACGAATCCGGGGAGGGAATGGGGGAAAAATTGGGAATTTTGGGATTTAAATTAAAAATTTCCCCAAAAAAGGGGAATTTCTGCCCCTTCCAGCCCCAATTCCCAGCCATGCTGAAGCTCCCAGGGATTTTCCCGGGAATTCTGGTTGGATGAGGGATCCCTGCTCCTTTTCCAGCTTTTTTTTAGTTTTCCCCGATTTTTTGGGGGTTTTCCCATATTTTTTCTGTGGTTTTCCATGATTTTTTTTTTTTTTTAGTTTTCCCCGATTTTTTGGGGGTTTCCCCATATTTTTTCTGTGGTTTTCCATGATTTTTTTTTTGAGTTTTCCCTGATTTTTCCAGGGTTTTCCGCGCCCCTTTTCCAGGTTTGCTGGATTTGGGAGTGGGGGCTGCCTCTGATCCGGGAGGGATTTGGGAATTTTTTCCCGCCTTTTACTTTTTTTAGGGATTCCACTGATTTCAAGGAATTCTTTTCATGGAGGAACGGAGAAATTCCTGGTGCCCCTTTCCCATTGGGAACAGGGAATTCCTCACGTCCCGTTCCCATTGGGAATTCTTCATATCCCATTCCCATTGGGAATTCTTCATATCCCATTCCCATTGGGAATTCCTGGTGCCCCTTTCCCATTGGGAACAGGGAATTCCTCACGTCCCGTTCCCATTGGGAATTCTTCATATCCTGTTCCCATAGGGAATTCCTGGTGTCCCATTCCTGTCGGGAATTCCTCATATCCCATTATTCCCATTGGGAATTCCTGGTGTCTGTTTCCCATTGGGAACAGGGAATTCCTCACGTCCCGTTCCCGTTGGGAATTCCTCATATCCTATTCCCTTTGGAAATTCCTGGTGTCTCATTCCTGTCAGGAATTCCTCATATCCTGTTCCCATAGGGAATTCTTCATATCCCATTCCCACAGGGAATTCCTGGTGTCCCATTCCCTTTGGGAACAGGGAATTCCTCACGTCCCGTTCCCATTGGGAATTCCTGGTTTCCCATTCCTGTCGGGAATTCCTCATATCCCATTATTCCCACAGGGAATTCCTGGTGTCCCATTCCCATTGGGAACAGGGAATTCCTCACATCCCATTCCCATAGGGAATTCCTCATATCCCATTCCTGTCAGGAATTCCTGGTGTCTCTTTCCCATTGGGAACAGGGAATTCCTCACGTCCCATTCCCATAGGGAATTCCTGGTGTCTCTTTCCCGTTGGGAATTCTTTGTGTCCTGTTCCCATAGGGAATTTTCCATGTCCCATTCCTGTCGGGAATTCCTCATATCCCATTATTCCCACAGGGAATTGCTCATATCCCATTCCCTTTGGGAACAGGGAATTCCTCACGTCCCGTTCCCGTTGGGAATTCCTCATATCCTGTTCCCATAGGGAATTCTTCATATCCCATTCCCTTTGGAAATTCCTGGTGTCCCATTCCCATTGGGAGTTCCTCATATCCCATTATTCCCACAGGGAATTCCTGGTGTCCTATTCCCTTTGGGAATTCTTTGTGTCCTGTTCCCTCAGGGAATTTTCCATATCCCATTCCCTTTGGAAATTCCTGGTGTCTCATTCCTGTCAGGAATTCCTCATATCCCATTATTCCCACAGGGAATTGCTCATATCCCATTATTCCCATTGGGAATTCCTGGTGTCTGTTTCCCATTGGGAACAGGGAATTCCTCATGTCCTGTTCCCATAGGGAATTCTTCATGTCCCATTCCCTTTGGAAATTCCTGGTGTCTCATTCCTGTCAGGAATTCCTCATATCCCATTATTCCCACTGGGAATTCCTGGTGTCCCATTCCCATTGGGAACAGGGAATTCCTCACATCCCGTTCCCGTTGGGAATTCCTGGTTTCCCATTCCTGTCAGGGAATTCCTGGTGTCCCATTCCCAAAAAGGCTTCCCAGGTTTCCATCCCACAGTCGGGATCAGAGCGGGATCGAAGCTCCTCGATCCCCTCAGCGCTCCCCAAAATCCCAAACTGTGAATTCCTGGGATCCCTGGGGATTTGGGAATTTGGGATTTGGGATCTGCCTGTCCCTACAGGCTCCGAGTGCTCCCAGGAATCCCAAACTGTGAATTCCCTGGATTCCTGAGAATTTGGGATTTGGGATTTGGGATCCGCCTGTCCCCACAGGCTCCGAGCGCTCCCGGAAATCCCAAACTGCTGGAATTCCTGGGATCCCAGGGGATTTTGGGATTTGGGATCCGCCTGTCCCCACAGGCTCCGAGCGCTCCCAGGAATCCCAAACTGCTGGAATTCCTGGATCCTGGAGGATTTGGGAATTTGGGAATTTGGGATTTGGGATCTGCCTGTCCCCACAGGCTCCGAGCGCTCCCGGAAATCCCAAACTGCTGGAATTCCTGGGATCTCAGGAGATTTTGGGAATTTGGGATTTGGGATCCGCCTGTCCCTACAGGCTCCGAGTGCTCCCAGAAATCCCAAACTGCTGGAATTCCTGGATCCTGGAGGATTTGGGAATTTGGGATTTGGGATCTGCCTGTCCCCACAGGCTCCAAGCATTCCCAGAAATCCCAGACTGTGAATTCCCTGGATCCTGGAGGATTTGGGATCTGCCTGTCCCCACAGGCTCCGAGTGCTCCCAGGAATCCCAGACTGCTGGAATTCCTGGGATCCCAGGGGATTTTGGGATTTGGGATCTGCCTGTCCCTACAGGCTCTGAGCGCTCCCGGAAATCCCAAACTGCTGGAATTCCTGGGATCCCAGGAGATTTTGGGAATTTGGGACTTGGGATCCGCCTGTCCCTACAGGCTCCGAGCGCTCCAGGAATCCCAGACTGTGAATTCCCTGGATCCTGGAGGATTTGGGAATTTGGGAATTTGGGATTTGGGATCCGCCTGTCCCCACAGGCTCCGAGCGCTCCCAGGAATCCCAGACTGTGAATTCCCTGGATCCCGGAGGATTTGGGAATTTGGGAATTTGGGATTTGGGATCCGCCTGTCCCCACAGGCTCAGAAATCCCAGACTGTGGCTGTGGAGCCCCAAAATCCCCCGGAGGGGATTGGGATCCCCCAGCAGGAAAATCCCGATGGATTTGGTGGAGTTTTGGTGGAATTGCTCTGCCTGTGCAGGGGCTGGGAATGGGGAATGAAAAAGGGAATGAAAATGGGAATAAAAATGGGAATTAAAAAGGGAATAAAGAAGGGAATGAAAAAGGGAATAAAAATGGGAATGAAGAAGGGAATGAAAAAGGGAATAAAGAAGGGAATGAAAAAGGGAATAAAGAAGGGAATGAAAAAGGGAATAAAAATGGAAATAAAGAAGGGAATGAAGAAGGGAATAAAAGTGGGAATTAAAAAGGGAATAAAGAAGGGAATGAAAAAGGGAATGAAGAAGGGAATGAAAAAGGGAATAAAGAAGGGAATAAAACTGGGAATAAACCTGGGAATAAAGAAGGGAATAAACCTGGGAATAAAGAAGGGAATAAAACTGGGAATGAAGAAGGGAATGAAGAAGGGAATGAAGAAGGGAATAAAAATGGGAATTAAAAAGGGAATAAAGAAGGGAATGAAACTGGGAATAAAGAAGGGAATAAAGAAGGGAATGAAACTGGGAATAAAGAAGGGAATAAAACTGGGAATAAACCTGGGAATAAAACTGGGAATAAAACTGGGAATAAACCTGGGAATAAAGAAGGGAATGAAGAAGGGAATAAAAATGGGAATGAAAAAGGGAATGGAAAAAGGGAATGAAGAAGGGAATAAACCTGGGAATAAACCTGGGAATAAGGAAGGGAATAAACCTGGGAATAAAGAAGGGAATAAACCTGGGAATAAAGAAGGGAATGAAAATGGGAATAAACCTGGGAATAAACCTGGGAATAAACCTGGGAATAAGGAAGGGAATTCCCCATGGCGGGCGGAACGCCAGGAATCGTAAATCTGAGCGGGGCGTGACTGACAGCTGTCAATCACCCAGATAATGAGGCCCAATTAGCCGGGAATTCCGGGATTTTGGGATCCTTCCCGGAGGGAGGCACCGGGCAGGATCCAGGTTTGGGATTTTCCTGCTCCAGCTCAGCCCAGCTGCTCCCAAAATGGACGGAATTCCCCGAAATCCGGAACATTCCGGGTTTAATCCCGGGTTTATCCGGGGATTGGGAAGTGGAGGGGGAAATCCAGGGATTCTGGGGGGATTTGGGAAATGCTCTGGGATCTGTGCTGGGGTGAGGAACAGCTCTGGGAAAAACCTTCCCGTAAAAGCTCGGGATTGAACCGGGAGGGAGAAGGAATCTGGGATTCTGCTCAGGGCGTTAATTTTAATTACAATTATAAAAATCTGGGATGAATCCGGGATTCTGGTCCAAGGGGAATTCTGCTTTCAGTGGGATTCTGGAATTCCATTCCCAGAGGGATTCCTGGAATTCTGCTTTCAGTGGGATTCTGGAATTCCATTCCCAGAGGGATTCTGGAATCTCCCAACCAGGGGGAATTCTGGAATTTCACTCCTAGGAGGATTTCGGGATTTCCCTCCCAGAGGGATTCTGGAATTCTGTTCCCAAAGAATCCTGCTTCCAGTGGGATTCTGGAGTTCCACTTCCAGCAGGATTCGGGAATTCCACTCCTGGGGGAGATTCTGGAATTCCACTTCCAGCAGGATTCGGGAATTCTGCTTTCAGGGGAATTCTGGAATTTCACTCCTAGAAGGATTTCGGGATTTCCCTCCCGGAGGGATCCTGGAATTCTGTTCCTGGAGGGATTCTTGAGTTTCCCTCCCAGAGGAATTCCGGGATTCTGTCCCCAGTGGAATTCTGCTCCTGGGGGGGATTCTGGAATCCTGTTTTCAGCGGGATTCTGGAATTCCGATCCCAGCAGGATTCTGGGATTCTGATCCCAGAGGGATTCTGGAATTTCAGTCCCAGTGGAATTCTGCTCCTGGGGGGATTCTGGAATCCTGCTCCCAGAGGGATTCTGGAATTTCACTTCCAGCAGGATTCTGGGATTCTGGAATTCTGCTTCAGGAGCCATTCCAGAATTTCCCTCCAGCGGGATTCTGGGATTCTGCTTTCAGCGGGATTCTGGAATTTCCCTCCCATGGGATTCTGGGATTCTGTTCCCAGAGGGATCCTGGAATTCTGCTTCCAGTGGGATTCTGGAATTTCACTCCCAGTGGGATTCTGGGGTTCCACTCCTTGGGGGGATTCTGCTCCTGGGGAGATTCTGGAATTCTGCTTCCAGTGGGATCCTGGAATTCCACTCCCAGCGGGATTCTGGGATTCTGATCCTGGGGGGATTCTGGAATTCTGCCTCAGGAGCCATTCCAGAATTTTGCTCCCAGTGGGATCCTGGGGTTCTGCTTCCAGTGGGATTCTGGAATTTCACTCCCAGCAGGATTCTGGGGTTCTCTTCCCAGAGGGATTCTGGAATTCTGCTTTCAGTGGGATTCTGGAATTCCACTCCCAGCGGGATTCTGGGGTTCTGGGATTCCGCTCCTGGGGCGGATTCTGGAATTCTGCCTCAGGAGCCATTCCAGAATTTCACTCCCAGTGGGATTCTGGGGTTGTTCCCAGTGGGATTCCGGAATTTTCCTCCCAGCAGGATTCTGGGATTCTGTTCCCAGAGGGATCCTGGGATTCTGCTTCCAGTGGGATTCTGGAATTCCATTCTTAGGGGGGATCCTGGGATTCTGCTTTCAGTGGGATTCTGGAATTCCACTCCCAGTGGGATCCTGGGATTCTGATCCCAGCGGGATCCCGGGATTCCGCTCCTGGCACAACTCTGGGGCGATTCCATGCCCACAACCAGCTGGGATCCGCCCGGGAGGGAGCACCTGGAATGTCGGGGCTGGCTCGGATCCATGGCCCGGCCCCAATCCCGACTTTTCCCCATCCTTGCAGGAGCCGGAAGATCCAGATCCGGAACATTCCGCCGCAGCTGCGATGGGAGGTGAGGGCATCCCCTTTGTCATTAATTGGCTCCTAATTACCCCAGGCTCTTAATTACCCCAGGCTCTTAATTACCCCAGGCTCTTAATTACCCCCGGAAATGCCGGGACAGCGGCACCGCCCGGAGCCCCCCCCGGGATCCCGGGATTCCCGGGAATTCCCGTTCGTTTGTGATTTCCCTTCCCATTGTACGGGGAATAAAACGGATCCTCGCTTCCCGCTGGGAATTCCCGGCTCTGCCCTCCCCTCCCGCTGGCTCCGGGAGCTCCCCGGCCTTAATTAATTGGGAATTCTTAATGATCCTGATGGAATTATCAACGATCCCAGTGACCCCGAGGTGTGGATGGGGCTTCCCGGGATATCCTGGCGTCAACTGGGATTGATTTTCCCCTTTTTTTCCCCTTTTTTTCCCCCTTTTTCCCCTTTTTCCCCCTTTTTTCCCCCTTTTTTTCCCCTTTTTTCCCCTTTTTCCCCCTTTTTTCCCCTTTTTCCCCCCTTTTTCCCCCCTTTTTTTCCCCCCTTTTTTCCCCTTTTCTTCCCCCTTTTTTCCCCCCTTTTTTCCCCCCCTTTTTCCCCCCCTTTTTTCCCCCCTTTTTTCCCCCTTTTTTCCCCTTTTTTTCCCTTTTTCCCCCTTTTTCCCCCCTTTTCCCCCCCTTTTCCCCCCTTTTTCCCCCTTTTTTTCCCTTTTTTCCCCTTTTTCCCCCTTTTTTCCCCCTTTTTTCCCCTTTTTTTCCCCTTTTTCCCCCTTTTTCCCCCCTTTTCCCCCCTTTTTCCCCCTTTTTCCCCCCTTTTTCCCCCCTTTTTCCCCCCTTTTTCCCCCATTTTTTCCCCTTTTTCCCCCATTTTTCCCCCGATTTTTTCCCTTTTTTCCCCTTTTTTCCCCTTTTTTCCCCTTTTTTCCCCTTTTTTCCCCTTTTTTCCCCTTTTTTCCCCTTTTTCCCCTTTTTTCCCGTTTTTTCCCTTTTTTCCCAGGTTTTGGATGGGTTGCTGGCCCAGTATGGCACCGTGGAGAGCTGCGAGCAGGGTAGGAGGGGGGAACCGGGATTTGGGGAATTTCATCTGGATTTTGGGATTTTCATCCGGATTTTGGGGAATTTCATCCGGATTTTGGGGAATTTCATCTGGATTTTGGGGAATTTAATCCCAATTTCAGGAACTTCTGCTCCCAAGAAGGGAATAAACCCCAGATTTCTGGAATTTCTGCCCCGTTTCAGCAGGAAGAGGGAATAAAGCCCAGATTTCGGGAATTTCATCCGGATTTCAGGGTTCTGCCCCGTTTCAGGGAGAGGAAGGAACAAAACCTGGATTTGGGAATTCCTGCCCCTTTTCAGGGATGGGAGGGAATAAAAACCTGATCCATGTCTCTTTTACCGAATTCCCGATTCCTTTTCCCCAGTTCCTGATTCCTCTTCCTGAATTCCTGATTACTTTTCCCAAATTCCTGATTCCTTTTCCCCAGTTCCCAATTCCTCTTCCCGAATTCCTGATTCCTCTTCCCAAATTCCTGATTACTTTTCCCAAATTCCTGTCTCTTTCCCAAACTTCTGCTTCCTTTTCCCGTATTCCTGCTTCCTTTTCTCAAATTCCTGCTTCCTTTTCCCTAATCCCTCTTTCCCAAATTTCTGCTTCCTTTTCTCAAATTCCTGATTCCTTTTCTCAAATTCTCCTTTTCCCTAATCCCTGTCTCTTTCCCAAATTCCTGATTCCTTTTCCCGATTTCCTGATTCCTTTTCCTGAATTCCTGATTCCTTTTCCCTAATCCCTGTCTCTTTTTTCCCAAACTCCTGATTCCTTTGCCCACATTCCCGATTCCTTTTCCCGAATCCCTGTCTCCTTTTCCTGAATCCCTGTCTCTTTCCCAAATTCCTGATTCCTTTTCCCAAATTCCTGCTTCCTTTTCCTGAATCCCTGTCTCCTTTTCCCTAATCCCTGTCTCTTTTCTCCCAAATTCCTGATTCCTTTTCTCTAATCCCTGTCTCTTTCCCGAATTCCTGATTCCTTTTCCTGAATTCCTGACTCCTTTTCCCAAATTCCTGATTCCTTTTCCCAAATTCCTGCTTCCTTTTCCCGAATCCACGTCTCCTTTTCCCGAATCCCTGTCTCTTTTTTCCCGAATTCCTGATTCCTCTTCCTGAATCCCTGATTCCTTTTCCCGTATTCCTGCTTCCTTTTCCCTAATCCCTGTCTCTTTCCCGAATTCCCGATTCCTTTTCCCAAACTCCTGATTCCTTTTCCCAATTTCCTGACTCCTTTTCCCGAATTCCCGATTCCTCTTCCCGAATTCCCGACTCCTTTTCCCGAATTCCTGACTCCTTTTCCCTAATTCCCGATTCCTTTTCCCGAATTCCCAACTCCTCTTCCCGAATTCCCGACTCCTCTTCCCGAATCCCTGACTCCTTTCCCGGAATTCCCGCAGTGAACACGGACAGTGAGACCGCCGTGGTGAACGTCACCTACGCCAGCCGGGAGCAGACCCGGCAGTGAGTGCCCCGGGAATCGGCCAGGAATTCTCTGGGAATGTTTCGGGAATTCCCTCCCTTCCCCACCTGTAGGAAACGGGATTCCCCGTTCCCCCAAACCCAAGATTCCCCCAAATCCTTGAGGACGCCCCTTAAATCCTATCGGGTTTTCCTTCACCCTTTGGACAGAATTCCAAGGTTTTGGAGTTTTCTCGGCAGCTCAGGGAGCTGAAGCTGAATTTAACTCGAGGGAAAGTTGGGATTTCCTGGGGCTTCCACGATTTCGGGAATTCCGTCTCCCTAAAAATGGGGAGAAAGATCCCGGAGCTGCCAGGGGGAGACCCGGAGCTCATTCCCAGCTTTTTCCTGCGTTCCCCGCTCCCCTCGCACCGGGCTCGGCTCGGGGCCGGCGCTTTTGGGGGAATTTGGGGGAATTTGGGGAGTTTCCTTCGGGGCCGGATTCCCGGGGCTGGGGACGGGAGGAACGAGCAGGAATTTGGGATCACCCACAGGGATTTGGGAACCCGCGGGGATTTGGGATCGCTCATGGGGATTTTGGGATTTGGGAACCCGTGGGGATTTGGGGATTTGGGAATGCGCGGGGATTTGGGAACGCTCATGGGGATTTGAGATCCTGCAGGGATTTGGGATCGCTCATGGGGATTTGGGGATTTGGGAACCCGCGGGGAATTGGGGATTTGGGAATGCGCGGGGATTTGGGATCTGGGTATTTGGGATCCTGCAGGGATTTGGGATTGCCCATGGGGATTTAGGGATTTGGGAACCCATGGGGATTTGGGAACCCACAGGGATTCAGGAACCTGAGGAATTTGGGATTTGAGGATTTGGGAATTGAGGATTTGGGATCACCCATGGGGATTTGGGATCCCATGTGATTTGGGAACCAACCCCTCCTACATCAAACCCCGATTCTTTTGGGGCTGCCCTGCTCCCATCGCGCCACCCCAGCCCCATTTCCCGGTGTCCCCCAAACCCCAGGCCCATTTCCCAGTGTCCCCCCAGCCCCATTTCCCAGTGTCCCCCCAATCCCATCCCCATTTCCCGGTGTTTCCCAGCCCCATTTCCCGGTGTCCCCCCAGCCCCATTTCCCGGTGTCCCCCCAGCCCCATTTCATTTCCCAGTGTCCCCCACCCCGATTTCCCGGTGTCCCCCAAACCCCAGCCCCATTTCCCGGTGTCCCCGAGCCCCATTTCTCAATGTCCCCCCAATCCACCCCATCCCCACTTCCCAGTGTCCCCCAAACCCCATCCCCATTTCCCGGTGTCCCCCATCCCCATTTCCTGGTGTCCCCCCAATCCAGCCCCATTTCCCGGTGTCCCCCCAGCCCCATTTCATTTCCCAGTGTCCCCAATCCAGCCCCATTTCATTTCCCAGTGTCCCCCAAACCCCATCCCCATTTCCCAGTGTCCCCAATCCATCCCCATTTCATTTCCCGGTGTCCCCAATCCATCCCAATTTCCCAGTGTCCCCAATCCATCCCCATTTCCCAGTGTCCCCAATCCATCCCCATTTCATTTCCCAGTGTCCCCAATCCATCCCCATTTCGTTTCCCGGTGTCCCCAATCCCATCCCCATTTCCTGGTGTCCCCAATCCATCCCCATTTCATTTCCCAGTGTCCCCAGTCCATCCCCATTTCGTTTCCCGGTGTCCCCAATCCATCCCCATTTCGTTTCCCGGTGTCCCCAATCCCCATTTCCCGGTGTCCCCAATCCCCATTTCCCGGTGTCCCCCAGTCCCATCCCCATTTCCCAGTGTCCCCCCAGCCCCATTTCATTTCCCGGTGTCCCCAGTCCATCCCCATTTCATTTCCCGGTGTCCCCAATCCATCCCCATTTCATTTCCCAGTGTCCCCAATCCATCCCCATTTCGTTTCCCAGTGTCCCCAGTCCATCCCCATTTCCCGGTGTCCCCAATCCATCCCCATTTCATTTCCCAGTGTCCCCAGTCCATCCCCATTTCCCAGTGTCCCCAATCCATCCCCGTTTCGTTTCCCGGTGTCCCCAGGGCCATCCTGAAGCTGAACGGGCACCAGCTGGAGAGCCACGCGCTCAAGGTCTCCTACATCCCGGACGAGCAGCCCGAGCAGGGCCGGCGCGGCGGGGCCGGGGCGCGCGGCGGGGCCCGCCCGGGGTCCCCCCTGCCCGCGGGGGCTCCCCCCAAGGCGCCGCCCCCCGACGTCCCCCTGCGGCTCCTGGTGCCCACCCAGTTCGTGGGGGCCATCATCGGCAAGGAGGGCGCCACCATCCGCAACATCACCAAGCAGACGCAGTCCAAGTGAGTCCCCGTCACCGGCAGCGGGGACGCGCAGGGGCGCCCAGAGCGGATCCACAAGATGTCCTCAGGGGTGATCCAGGGGTGATCCAGGGGTTCTCCAAAAGTTCTCTAGGGGATCTACAGGAGTTCTCCAGTGGTTTTCCAGAGGTTCTTCAGGGGGGTTCTCCAGGGGGGTCTCCATAGTTCTCCAGAAGTTCTCCAGGCGATCTCCAGAGATTCTCCAAAAGTTCTCTAGGGGATCTACAGGGGTTCTTCAGGGCTTCTCCAGGGGGGTCTCCATAGTTCTCCAGAAGATCTTCAGGGATGATCCAGGAGTTTTCCAGGGCTTCTCCAGGGATTCTTCAGGGGTGATCCAGAAGTTCTCCAGAAGTTCTCCAGGAGTTCTCCAGGGGGTTCTCCAGGGGGTCTCCATAGTTCTCCAGAAGTTCTTCAGGGGTGATCCAGGGCTTCTCCAGGGGATCTCCAGGGATTCTCCAGAAGTTCTCTAGGGGATCTACAGGAGTTCTCCAGGGGGTTCTTCAGGGCTTCTCCAGGGGGGTCTCCATAGTTCTCCAGAAGTTCTTCAGGGGTGATCCAGGAGTTTTCCAGGGCTTCTCCAGGGATTCTTCAGGGGTGATCCAAAGGTTCTCCAGGAGTTCTCCAGGAGTTCTGCAGGAGATCTCCAGAAGTTCTCTAGGGGATCTACAGGAGTTCTCCAGCGGGTTCTTCAGGGGTTCTCCAGGGGGGTCTCCATAGTTCTCCAGAAGTTCTTCAGGGATGATCCAGGAGTTTTCCAGGGCTTCTCCAGGGGGTCTCCAGGGATTCTTCAGGGGTGATCCAGAAGTTCTCCAGGGGATTCTCCAGGGAGTTCTCCAGGGGGTCTTCAGGGTGGTCTCCATAGTTCTCCAGAAGTTCTTCAGGGGTGATCCAGGGGTTCTCCAGGGGATCTCCAGGGCTTCTCCCAAAGTTCTTTAGGGGATCTACAGGAGTTCTCCAGGGGTTCTTCAGGGGGGTTTCCAGGGGGGTCTCCATAGTTCTCCAGAAGTTCTTCAGGGGTGATCCAGGAGTTTTCCAGGGCTTCTCCAGGGGGTCTCCAGGGATTCTTCAGGGGTGATCCAAAGGTTCTCCAGAAATCCTCCAGGGGTTTCTCCAGGGGGTGCTCCAGGGGGGTCTCCATAGTTCTCCAGAAGTTCTTCAGGGGTGATCCAGGAGTTTTCCAGAGGTTCTCCAGGGGTGATCCAGGTGATCTCCAGGGGTTCTTCAGGGGGTCTCCAGGGTTCTCCAGAAGTTCTCCAGAAGTTCTTCAGGGGTGATCCAAAGGTTCTCCAGGGGTGATCCAAAGGTTCTCCAGGGTTTCTCCAGGGTTTCTCCAGGGTTTCTCCAGGGTTTCTCCAGGGTTTCTCCAGGGTTTCTCCAGGAGTGATCCAAGGGCTCTCCAGAGTTCTCCCAGGGGTTCTCCAGAGCTCTCCCTCCTCCTGCTGGGATCTCCTTTCCGGGGAGGCTCCGGGGCCCCTCCCAGCCCCTTCCCGCGGTTTTCAGGATCGACGTGCACCGGAAGGAGAACGCGGGCGCGGCCGAGAAGGCCATCAGCATCCACTCCACGCCCGAGGGCTGCTCGGCCGCCTGCAGGATGATCCTGGACATCATGCACAAGGAGGCCAAGGACACCAAGACGTGAGAGCCCCGCAGACCCCACCCGGGCGTCCTCCCGCCCTGCGCCCCCGAATTCGGGGATTCCAAACCTTGGGGTTTGGGCTTCCCCCGGCCCTCAGTGCCAACCCTCCTTTCCCAGATCCCAGAATCCTTCCTGTGGTGTTTCCCTCCTTTTCCAGATCCCAGAATCCTTCCTGCAGTGTTTCCCTCCTTTCCCAGATCCCATAATCCCTCCTGCAGTGTTTCCCTCCTTTTCCAGATCCCAGAATCCTTCCTGTGGTGTTTCCCTCCTATCCCAGATCCCAGAATCCTTCCTGAGGCGTTTCCCTCCTATCCCAGATCCCAGAATCCTTCCTGTGGTGTTTCCCTCCTTTCCCAGATCCCAGAATCCTTCCTGTGGTGTTTCCCTCCTTTCCCAGATCCCAGAATCCTTCCTGTGGCGTTTCCCTCCTATCCCAGATCCCAGAATCCTTCCTGTGGTGTTTCCTTCCTGTCCCAGATCCCAGAATCCTTCCTGTGTTTTTTTCCCTCCTTTCCCAGATCCCAGAATCCTTCCTGTGGTGCTTCCCTCCTTTCCCAGATCCCAGAATCCTTCCTGTGGTGTTTCCCTCCTTTTCCAGATCCCAGAATCCTTCCTGTGTTTTTTTCCCTCCTTTCCCAGATCCCAGAACCCTTCCTGTGGTGTTTCCCTCCTTTCCCAGATCCCACAGTCCCTCCTTTTGGGTTTTCCCTCCTTTTGGGTTTTCCCTCCTTTCCCAGGTTCCACAATCCCTCCTTTTGTGTTTTCTCTCCTTTTGGGTTTTTCTTCCTAATTCCCATAATCCCTCCTTTTGGGTCTTTCCCTCCTTTCCCAGATCCCATAATCCCTTATTTTGGGTTTCATCTCCTTTCCCAGTTCCCATAATCCCTCCTTTTGGGTTTTTCCTCATTTCCCAGGTTCCACAATCCCTCCTTTTGGGTTTTTCCCTTTTCCTAGTTCCCATAATCCCTCCTTTTGGGTTTTCCCTCCTTTTGGGTTTCCCCTCCTTTCCCAGCTGCCCTAATCCCTCCTGTGGGGTTTTTTCCCCCCTCGTTCCCGTTCCCAGGGCTGACGAGGTCCCCCTGAAGATCCTGGCCCACAACAACTTCGTGGGGCGCCTGATCGGCAAAGAGGGCCGGAACCTCAAGAAGGTGGAGCAGGACACGGAGACCAAAATCACCATTTCCTCGTAAGGACCGGGGCAGGAGGAGGAGGAGGAGGAGGAGGATGGGGATGGGGATGAGGGGAGAGGTTTCAGCCCCCAAAGTTCTCCCGGGAACCCTCGGGGTTGGGTTTTCTGTGCTCCCCTTTTCCCGTCCCCTTTGGGGTCCCCTCCCATGCATTTGGGGCGCCCTTGGGTGTCCCCATGGAGGAGGATGAGGGGGATGGGGATGAGGGGAGAGGTTTCAGCCCCCAAAGTTCTCTTGGGAACCATCGGGGTTGGGTTTTCTGTGCTCCCCTTTTCCCGTCCTTCTGTGCTCCCCTTTACCATCCTTTGGGGCCACCTCCCATGTCTTTGGGGTGCCCTTGGGTGTCCCCATCCGTGTCCCCATGGAGGAGGAGGATGGGGATGGGGATGGGGATGGGGGGAGAGGTTTCAGCCCCCAAAGTTCTCCCGGGAACCCTCGGGGTTGGGTTTTCTGTGCTCCCCTTTTCCCGTCCCCTTTGGGGTCCCCTCCCGCGCCTTTGGGGCGCCCTTGGGTGTCCCCACGTCCCCACGGGCGCTGTCCCCAGGCTGCAGGAGCTGACCCTGTACAACCCCGAGCGCACCATCACGGTCAAGGGCTGTCCCGAGAGCTGCTGCCGCGCCGAGCAGGAGATCATGAAGAAAGTGCGCGAGGCCTACGAGAACGACGTGGCCGCCATGAGCGTGAGTGGGGCCGGCCTGGCGGGGACCCCATAAAACCAGAGCCCCTCTCATCCCCAGCATGATCCTGCTGGGGATCCCATAAAACCAGAGCCCCTCTCACCCTGAGCATGATCCCACCAGGGATCCCATAAAACCAGAGCCCCTCTCACCCTGAGCATGATCCTGCTGGGGATCCCATAAAACCAGAGCCCCTCTCATCCTGAACACGATCCTGCTGGGGATCCCATAAAACCAGAGCCCCTCTCATCCCCAGCATGATCCCACCAGGGACCCCATAAAACCAGAGCCCCTCTCATCCCAGCATGATCCTGCCGGGATCCCATAAAACCAGAGCCCCTCTCATCCTGAACATGATCCCACCAGGGATCCCATAAAACCAGAGCCCCTCTCACCCTGAGCATGATCCCGCCTTGTCCCTGATCCCTTTTCTCTCCTCAGTTCAATCCCCCTTGTCCCAATCCTATTTCTCCCCTCAATTCCAATCCCAATCCCCCCTGACCCCACATTTTGTTTCCCTCAGTTCCAATCCCCATATCCCATATTTGGTGTCTCTCAATCCCAATCCCAATCCCCATATCCCATATTTGGTTTATCCCAATCCCGATCCCCACACTTTGTCCCCCCCAGCTGCAGTCCCCATATCCCATATTTGGTGTCTCTCAATCCCAATCCCAATCCCCATATCCCATATCCCATATTTGGTTTATCCCGATCCCCACACTTTGTCCCCCCAGCTGCAGTCCCACCTCATCCCCGGGTTGAACCTGGCCGCGGTCGGGCTCTTCCCGGCCTCCTCCACGGCGGTGCCACCGCCCCCGAGCGGCGTCTCCGGGGCTGCTCCCTACAGCTCCTTCCTGGTGAGTGACCCTGGGACAGGGGGACAATCCCGATGAGCCCCTGGGGTGGGCAGTGACCCTGGGACAGGGGGACAATCCCAATGAACCCCCAGGATGGGCAGTGACTCTGGGGCCAGGGGGACATTCCTGATGGAGCCCCGGGGTGGGCAGTGACCCCAAAATGTTGACAGTGACCCCAAAATGTTGACAGTGACCCCAAACAGTGACAGTGACCCCATATAGTGACAGCTACACTAAATGGTGACAGTGACCCCAAAATGTTGACCGTGACCCCAAACAGTGACAGTGACCCCAAATAGTGACAGCTACACTAAATGGTGACAGTGACCCCAAAGGGTGACCCTGGCCCTGAAATGGTGACAGTGACCCCAAAATAGTGACAGTGACCCCAAAGGGTGACCCTGGCCCCAAAATGGTGACAGTGACCCCAGAGAGTGACACCCTGGCCCTGACCTGGTGGCAGTGACCCCAAAGGGTGACCATGGCCCCAAAATGGTGACAGTGACCCCAGAGGTGACACCCTGGCCCAGACATGGTGACAGTGACCCCAGAGAGTTACAGTGACCCCAGAGGGTGACCCTGGCCCCAAAATGGTGGCAGTGACCCCAGAGGGTGACACCCTGGCCCCGAAATGGTGGCAGTGACCCCAAGGGTGACCCTGACCTGGTGGCAGTGACCCCAAGGGTGACCCTGGCCCCGAAATGGTGGCAGTGACCCCAAGGGTGACCCTGGCCCCGCTCCCGTCCCCAGCCCCCCGAGCAGGAGACCGTGCACGTGTTCATCCCGGCGCAGGCGGTCGGGGCCATCATCGGCAAGAAGGGCCAGCACATCAAGCAGCTCTCGCGCTTCGCCAGCGCCTCCATCAAGGTGGGCATGGCCTCAGTGGCCCTTGGGTGACCCTTGGGTGGCCTTGGGTGGCCCTCAGGTGGCCCTCGGGTGGCCCTTGGGTGTCCCTCTGTCCCCGACTCTCCTGTTTTTCCTTGGAAAAGCCCTGGGAAGCCTGGGCAGTGCTGTAATGCCATGTCCATCCTGTGTCCATCCCGTGTCCGTCCCGTGTCCATCCTGTGTCTGTCCCATGTCCCTCCATGTCCTCCCATGTCTGTCCCGTGTCCATCCCATGCCCATCATGTCCATCCTGTGTCCATCCATGCCCATCCATGTCTATCCATGTCTGTCCCATGTCCATCCCATGCCCATCCATGTCCATCCTATGTCCGTCCATGTCCGTGCCATGTCCATCCATGTCCGTCCCGTGTCCATCCCACATCCGTCCCGTGTCCATCCCACATCTGTCCCGTGTCCATCCCACGTCCATCCCATGTCCATCTGTTTCTGTCCTGTGTCCATCCCGTATCCATCCCATGTCATCCATGTCCGTTCCATGTCCATCCCGTGTCCGTTCTGTGTCCATCCATGTCCATCCCGTGTCCATCCCGTGTCCATCCCGTGTCCGTCCCGTGTCCATCCCGTGTCCGTCCCGTTGCAGATTGCGCCCCCGGAGACGCCGGACTCCAAGGTGCGCATGGTGGTGATCACCGGCCCGCCCGAGGCGCAGTTCAAGGTTGTCACCGCTGTCACCGCCCTGGGGACATTGGGGTGACCCTGGCAGGGAGGGCAGGGGGCGACCCCGACCGAGCCCAAATCCACACACAGGGAATTCCGGGATTGGGTTTCCCAGGGGCCAAATGGGTTTTGAATTCCAAAGAACCGGGATTTTACGGGATCCCAGATCCAGGGATGGGGATTGGGGTGGGACATTCCCAACTCCCGGCTCCTAGAGGCCAAATGGGTTTGGAATTCCAAAGAACCGGGATTTTACGGGATCCCAGATCCAGGGATGGGGATTGGGGTTTGGAATTCCGAAGAACCGGGATTTTCCGGGATCCCAAATCCATGGATGGGGATTGGGGTGGGACATTCCTGACTCCCTACCCCCAGGGGCCGAATGGGTTTGGAATTCCAATGAACTGGGATTTTACGGGATCCCAGATCCATGGATGGGGTTTGGGGTGGGACATTCCCGACTCCGTCCCTCCCCAGGCTCAGGGCAGGATTTACGGGAAGCTGAAGGAGGAGAATTTCTTCGGGCCCAAGGAGGAGGTGAAGCTGGAGACGCACATCCGAGTGCCGGCCTCGGCCGCCGGCCGCGTCATCGGCAAGGGCGGCAAGACCGTGAGTGGGAGCGGGGCTGGGATTCCCGGGAGAAATTGGGGCTGGAATTCCTGGGAAATGCTGGGGCCGGAATTCCCGGGAGAAACTGGGGCCAGAATTCCCGGGAGAAACTGGGGCTGGAATTCTCAGGAGAAATTGGGGCTGGAATTCCCAGGAGATGTTGGGGCTAGGATTCCCAGGAGATGTTGGGGCCGGGATTTCTGGGAGAAATTGGGGCCAGAATTCCCGGGAGATATTGGGGCTGGAATTCCCAGGAGATATTGGGGCCAGAATTCCCAGGAGATCCTGGGGCCGGGATTCCCAGGAAATATTGGGGCCAGAATTCTGGGAGATGCTGGGACCGGGATTCCCGGGAGATATTGGGGCTGGAATTCCCAGGAGACATTGGAACTGGAATTCCTGGGAGATGCTGGGGCCAGGATTCCCGGGAGATATTGGGGCTGGAATTCCCAGGAGACATTGGGGACAGAATTCCCAGGAGATGTTGGGGCTGGAATTCCCAGGAGAAATTGGGGTGCAATTCCTAGGAGATATTGGAACTGGAATTCCTGGGAGATGCTGGGGCCGGGATTCCCGGGAGATGCTGGGGCCGGAATTCCCAGGAGATACTAAGGCCAGAATTCTGGGAGATGTTGGGGCTGGAAATCGAGGAGAAATTGGGGCCAGAATTCCTGGGAGACGTTGGGGCCAGAATTCCTGGGAGACGTTGGGGCCAGAATTCCCAGGAGATCTTGGGGCTGGGATTCCCAGGAGATGCTGGGAATCTGGGCCCTGGGATTCCCGGTGGGCGCTCCGGAGGGTCCATGCCGCGTGTCCCGCAGGTGAACGAGCTGCAGAACCTGACGGCGGCCGAGGTGGTGGTGCCGCGGGAGCAGACGCCGGACGAGAACGAGCAGGTGATCGTCAAAATCATCGGGCACTTCTACGCCAGCCAGGTACGGCCGGGGGCACCCAGGGGCACCCAGGGGCACCCAGGGGCTCCTCCGAGCTTCTCCAGAAGCTCTGCAGATGTTCTCCAGGGCTTCTCCAGGGCTTCTCCAGGGGTTCTCCAGGGCTTGTCCAGGAATGCCCCAGGCGTTCCCCAGATGTTCTCCAGGGCTTCTCTGGGAGTTCTGCAGGGCTTGTCCAAGGCTTTTCCAGGGGTTCTCCAGGGCTTGTCCTGAGGTGCTCCAGGGGTTCTCCAGAGGTTCTCCAGGGGTTCTCCAGGGCTTGTCGAGGAATGCTCCAGGAATTTTCCAGGGGTTCTCCAAGGCTTGTACAGGAATGCTCCACGGCCTGTCCAGGAAGGCTCCAGGACTTCTCCAGGGGTTCTCTAGGGGTGCTCCAGGGGTTCTCCAGAGTTTCTCCAGGGGTTCTCCAGGACTTGCCCAGAGGTTCTCCAGGGCTTGTCCAGGAATGCTCCAGGGATGCTCCAGGGGTTCTCCAAGGCTTTTCCAGGGGTTCTCCAGGGCTTGTCCAGGAATGCTCCAGAGGTTCTCTGGGGGTGCTCCAGGGGGTCTCCAGGCGTTGTCCAGGATTTCCCCAGAGGTTCTCCGGGAGTGCTCCAGGGGTTCTCCAAGTTTTTTCCAGAGCTTCTCCTGGGGTTCTCCAAGCGTTTTCCAGGGCTTCTCCAGAGCTGTGTTGCTCAGGCCGCACATTTCTGGTTGTTATCCCCTGAATCCCATCCGTTATTCCCCGAAAAAAAACCACAGGAGAATCCTGGGACAGGGGCTGGGTTTGGGTGGAAACTGGGATGAGTCTAAAAGATCGGGAATTTGGATTTGGGTGGAAATCCTGGGACAGGGACTGGATTTGGATGGAGACTGGAATGAGTCTAAAAATTGGGAATTTGGATTTGGTTGGAATCCTGGGACAGGGGCTGGATTTGGGTGGAAATTGCTATGAGTCTAAAAATCAGGAATTTGGATTTGGGTGGAAATCTTGGGACAGGGGCTGGGTTTGCGTGGAAACTGGGATGAGTCTAAAGATCGGGAATTTGGACCTGGGTGGAAATTTGGGTGGAAATCCAGGGACAGGGGCTGGGTTTGGGCTCCACGGGGAATTTGGGACGGGGCCGGGAGGGCCGGGGGCAGGACGGGAGCGTTCCATGGATCCAGGGCAGCGTTCCATGGGTCCCTGGCTGTTGTTCCATGGATCCCTGGCAGTGTTCCATGGATCCCTGGCAGCGTTCCATGGATCCCTGGCTGTTGTTCCATGGGTCCCTGGCTGCGTTCCATGGATCCACGGGAGCGTTCCATGGATCCCTGGCAGTCGTTCCATGGATCCCTGGCAGTCGTTCCATGGGTCCCCGGCTGTCGTTCCATGGATTCCCGGCTGTCGTTGCAGATGGCCCAGCGCAAGATCCGGGACATCCTGGCGCAGGTGAAGCAGCAGCACCAGAAGGGCCAGGGCGGCCAGAGCCAATCCCGGAGGAAATAGGGATCCCAAATCCCGGGAAAACCAGGACACGGCACGGCCAGGCCGGGCTCCGAGTGCCTGGGAATCAGCAACCGCAGGGAATGGACAGGGAGCGGGAATCCGCAGGGAGACTGGGAATGTGCAGGGAGACAGGGAATCAATCCACAGGGAGACAGGGAATCCACAGGGATCAGGAATCCGCAGGGAGACTGGGAACGTGCAGGGAGACAGGGAATGTGCAGGGATCGGGAATCCACAGGGAGACAGGGGATCAATCCACAGGGATGGGGAATGTGCAGGGATTGGGAATGGACAGGGATTGGGAATGTGTAGAGACTGGGAATCACTTCCACAGGGACCGGGAATGCGCAGGGATCAGGAATGTGCAGGGTTTGGGAATGTGGAGGGGTCGGGAATGCGCAGGAATCGGGAATGGACAGGGACGGGGAATCACTGTCACGGGGATTGGGAATGTGGAGGGATTGAGAATCCCTGGGGATCAGGAATGTGCAGGGATTGGGAATGTGGAGGGATCGGGAATGGACAGGAATCGGGAATGTGCAGGGATTGGGAATCACTTCCACAGGAATTGGGAATGTGCAGGGATTGGGAATATTCAGGGATCGGGAATCCACGGGGATCAGGAATGTGCAGGGATCAGGAATGTGGAGGGATTGGGAATGTGCAGAGACTGGGAATCACTTCCACAGGGATCAGGAATGTGCAGGGATTGGGAATGTGGAGGGATCAGGAATGGACAGGAATTGGGAATGTGCAGGGACTGGGAATCCGTGGGGATCAGGAATGTGCAGGGATCGGGAATGGATGGAGACTGGGAATCACTCCCACAGGGACTGGGAATTTCACCCCCCAGCAGAACTGGGAATTCCATTGGGAATCGCATCCCAAAAAAAAAAAAAAAACCAAAAAAAAACCCCCATACCCCCATGGAATTCCTCATCTCCACCGTCAGAATTTGGGAATTCCGTGCAAGGGAGGGGTTGGGGGGGGGGAGCCGAAAAGAGCAGGAAAATCCCCCCCCCGGGAATTCTGAATCCAGAATTCCCTCAAAATTTTGGGGGAAAAAATTCCCCCAAAAAATTGGAGGTCGGGGGCCCAAAATTGAATTTTTTTTTCCCTGATTTATGGGGGAAAAAAAAAAAAAAATTCCCAAATTCCTCATTTCTGCAGGAAAATCCCTGTTCCCGAGAGAGAAAAAAGCGGATTTCAGATTTCAGGAATGTCAGCGGGCGCTGATTCCCGGCACTCCGGGGGGGTTGAAAGGATTTGGGATTTTGGGAATGTTTTGGGAAGGGTCCGAAGCTGCTGATTCCCAGCAAGGGCTGGGCTCCAGGAATCCCAGCCCCAAAATCCAGGATTTTCCCCCAAAACGGGAAGGGGAGGGCGGGAAAGGAAAACTGGGATGGATTTGGAGGGGTGGAGGAAAATCTGGGAGTGACCCCACAAGGAAAAAAAAATGGGAATTTGGGAGGAAAAGGGAAAATTTGGGCTGAGTTTGGGGGGGCAGGAATAGTGGAAGGAAACTGGGATGTGAAAAAGGGGGAATTTGGGGCAAAATGTGAAAAATGTGGGGAAAAAAAAGTGGAATTGGGATGAATTTTGAGGGAGGAGGAGGAGGAAGGAAGGGTTCCCAAATGAGGTTAAAAAGAGGGGAATTTGGGATAAAAAAAAATTGGAATTGGGATGAATTTCGAGGGCCGGGAGTGATGGGAGGAAAACTGGGATGGGTCTAAAAATCGGGAATTTGGGACAAACCCGGCCCTGACGTTTTTTGCCATCGATTTGACGGAGCCCAGCCCTTCCCAGCAGGAATTTTGGGGGAAAATCCCCCAAAACCCCTCCTGGAACAGCAGGAAAAGCAGATTTAGGGAAGGGAAGGCGGCAGAGGGAATTCCCTGGAATTCTGCAAATCCAGGGCAAAAAAAAAAAAAAAACCAACAACCCCGGGAATGACAAAAAAACCACAAAAAAAAGCTCAAAAAAAGCTACCTCAGGTGTGATTACCTCAGCTATGGAATATTCTGATTTTTTTTTTTGGGTTGTTTTCACTTTATTTTGGGTTTTATTGGTTTTTTTTCGGGGGCTTTTTCGCTGATATTTTATATAAGAGGTGCTAACGGGGAAGATTTTATTTTTTTAATGAAAAAGAGAGAAAAAAAAAGAGAATTTTTTTTTTAATTTTTTTTTTTTGTTTTGTTTTTTTGTTATGGAAAAATCCGGGCGTTCCGGAGAGAACGCCGGGAATTCCGGACCTAGTGGAAAAGATGGCAGCAGCTTCCTTAGCTTTGATATTTTTTTATGGAATTTTTGTGCCCTTTCCCAGCCATTCCCAGAGGAATTTCAGCTCTCAGGCATCGTCGCTCTCCAAAAACAAAAAAAATCCGGGAAAATTCCAAATTTGGTTTTTCCCAGTGCGAAAAACTTGAATTTTTTTTTCATTTTTTTATTTTATTTTATTTGAATTTTTTTTTTTTTCTGGGAATTTCAAGGGGTAAAAACCAAACCTGAACCCGGCGCTGGCTGAAAGGATTTTTCCCAGTCAGATCCAGCCAAATCCGTGGAATTTTTGGGAATTTTTCCACTCCTGGGCAGCGTTTTCTATGCAAAGTGGGGTAAAAAAAAAGGGGTTTTTTTGTGCTGGTTTTATTTTCACACTCTCGGAAGCCATAAAGAGATTTTTTTTTTTTTTCTATATTTGATAGAAAATTCCTAAAGATCCCAGAATCCCAAGGCGATCCCGACCTTCCCGGAATTCCAGGGGGGTGGTGTCGATCCATCTTCTCCACTATGGTGCTGTGAAATTTAAAATAAAAAAATGTAAAAAAACCACAAAAATCACAAAAAAAAATTTATTTTAAAAGAGATTTTTTTTTTTTTTGCCTCCGTTTTACCGAGGGAAAAAAAAAAATTAATTAAGAAATGAATAAAAGAAAATGAATTAACGACTCTAAGTAACAAAAGGAAAAATTGATTTTAGAAAAGGGAAAATAATTTTTAAAAAAGGAAAAATAATTTTTAAAAGGAAAAAAGTAATATAGAAAAAAAAAAGGAAAAAAGTAATTTTTAAAAAAGAAAAATTTATTTAAAAAAAGCAAAAAATAATTTTTAAAAAAAAGGAAAAAAAAAGCTTAAAAATATTCAAAATAACTTTAAAAAACAGAGGAGGAGGGAGAGAAATTAATTAATGAATTCCTTCATTAAGCGGGAGCCGATTTTTATTCCCTACAAACGCACAGGGAGGAGGGAGAGGAGAATTCCCAACCCGAGCACGACCAGGGATTGGCCTCTCCCTGCTCCCAAACCTCCACAGGGTGATCGTTCCTGCTCCAATCCCAATTTCTCATGGTAAAATCTCTTTTTTTTCCTTGATGAAATCCATTTTTTTTCCTTGGTGAAATCCCAATTTTTTCCCGGTAAAATCCTTTGTTTTCCCTTGCTACAATCCCGTTATTTCCCGTTGTTTTGTCCCTGCAGGAAAATCCAATTTTTTGGATGAAACGTTCAACAAAAAAAGATTCCAAAATGCTCCAAACGAGCCAAATTTTGGTGCCGTTTTTTACCCCCAATCCCATCACCCCACGACTCCTCCCCATCGGGAATATTTGGGATTGGGGAATCTGGGATTCCCCCTCTCAGGGTGTGGGAATGCTGAACTTTTATTCCCAAAAAAATCTGGGGTGAAAGGAGCCGGATTTGGGCTCAGCAGAGCTCCCGTCCCCCGGGGGCGTTTTCCCGGTTTTCCCTGGAATTTTTGCCAGGGAAAGGCGGTTTGGAATACTTGAAATCCCGACCTGGGGGATCCCAAAATTTCCCATCCTGGCCCTAAAAACCAGGAACAGCCATTCCCCAATCCCATCTCTGGGATTTTTTGACCTAAAATCCCCAAAAATTCAGGGAATCTTTGGTGCTTTTCCCGCCCTTTTCCCATTCCCGGCACTGTCAGAATTCCCAAGGGAATTCCAAGAGGGAAATTCCATTGATATCCAAGAGGTTCGTGGGAAGGAAGAGACCTTGGAGCATCTCCTGCTTTTTTTCTGGAAAATCTGGAAAATTGGGAAAAGCAGGAAAAATGGGAATGAGATGGATCCGGACTGCAATGGAAAAAACAGGAAAAATTTCTCAAAAACAGAAAAAATTCCCCAAAAAGGAAAATGGGAATGAGATGGATCCGGACTGCAATGGAAAAAACAGGAAAAATTTCTCAAAAACAGAAAAAATTCCCCAAAAAGGAAAATGGGAATGAGATGGATCCAGACTAGAATGGAAAAACCAGGAAAAATTCCCCAAAAAACAGCAGGAAAATGGGAACGAGATGGATCCAGCTTGGAATGGAAAAAAACCCAGGAAATATTCCCAAAAACCAGGAAAATTTCCCCAAAACCAGGGAAAATTCTGCAAAACGGAAAACGGGAATGAGATGGGTCCGGTTTGGAATGGAAAAACCAGGAAAAAAATTCCAAAATTCCCAGCCCCTACAGGACTCCTCCATCTGCTCCCTCAGTGCCAAGAAATCCAGGGAAAAGCGGAATCCGGGGAAAAGCGGAATCCAGGGAAAAGCGGAATCCAGGGAAAAGCTGGTTTGGATTTTTCCCCACATTTTCTGGCGGGTGAGATCCCAGAACCATCCCGAGGCTCTTCCCTGCTGGATTTTTTTTCCCTGGTTTTTGTTTTCGGAAGCGCTTCCAGCTGGGATCACACGCCTGGAACTACCTCAGAGCCGCAGGGATCTTCCCGCTGGAGGAGGAATTTTGGGATGGTTCCAAGGGAGGAGCCACAGGGAAGGCTCTGGAACATTCCAGAATTTCCAAGAATCCCTCCTGGAAAAGTCTCCAGCGCCCGCCGGATCCCGGCTCTTCGTCCACGGGCAGGAATTCCCAGGTTTTTTTGGGTTTTTTTGTGGGAGAGGAATTCCCAGGAGCTCTTGGAGACAAAATCGTGGAATGAGATGGGGGAAAAAAAAATCGTGGGATGAGCCAGGCCGGGATGTTCCGCTGGATTTTGGGAATGCTCTGATGGATCCCAGGAGTTTTGGGATGCTCCGGCAGAACGCGTGGAGGATTCCTGGAAGGGATTCCTGGGAATGAGGTGAATTCCTGGATCCCGGCGTCGGGATGATTTTTGGGATCCTGGGGATGGGATGATTTTTAGGGCAGGGAATTTTCAGGGTGGGAGGAGCTGATCCCAAGCAGGGAACGCCGCCTCTCCCATGGCTCTGATCCCAGGGAATCCACGGGATCGACCGGGACCGGGGCGGGAATTCATCCTCAGGAATCCTCAGGCTCCGCAGACGTCCGGCTTCACTCGGGATGGAGAATTCCATGGAATTCCAGGGGGAAAATCCAACCCTGACCTGTGCCAGAGGTGCCTCTCGGGGTGAATTAAATCCCGGGAAATCCACGGGATCAACCGGGACCGGGGCGGGAATTCATCCTCGGGATCCCATCGGCTCCTCAGCTTCACTTGGATCCAGAATTCCACGGAATTCCAGGGGGAAACTCAGCCCTAACCCACGACCCCGCTGCTCCTGGTTCGGGATCGGGGAAACGGGAGGGGAGCGGGAGCCGATCCCGAGAGTCCGGAACGGAGCCGGGAACGGCCTCGGGGACAGTGCTGGGAATGGTCCCAGGGACGGCTTCGGGAATGATCCAGGAATGATCCCAGGAATGATCCCAGGGACAATCCCGGGAATGATCCCAGGAATGATCCCAGGGACGACTCCAAGAATGAATCCAGGAATGATCCAGGAATGATCCCAGGAACAAATCCAAGAATGATCCTGGGAACAATCCAGGGAAAAATCCTGGAAATGATCCCAGGAATGATCCTGAAAATGCTCCCAGGAATGACCTCGGGAACAATCCCAGGAACGATCCTGAACAACCCTGGGAATGATCCCGGGAACAATCCCGAAAATTATCCTGGGAATGATCCCGGAAATGATCCTGAAAATGATCCCGGGAACGATCCCAGGAACGACTCCAAGAATGATCCCGGGAATGATCCCAGGAATGATCCCAGGGATGACTCCAGGAATGATCCCAGGAATGATCCCAGGAATGATCCTGAAAATGATCCTGAAAATGACCCCAGGAATGATCCCAGGGATGACTCCAGGAATGATCCCAGGATTGATCCTGAAAATGATCCCAGGAACAACTCCAAGAATGATCCTGGGAACAATCCAGGGAAAAATCCTGGAAATGATCCCAGGAATGATCCTGAAAATGCTCCCAGGAACGATTTCAGGAACGATCCAGGAACGATCCCGAAAATGATCCCAGGAATGACCTCGGGAACAATCCCAGGAATTATCCTGAACAACCCTGGGAATGATCCCAGGAACAATCCCGGAAATGATCCTGAAAATGATCCCGGGAATGATCCCAGGGACGACTCCAGGAATGATCCTGGGATTGATCCTGAAAATGATCCCAGGAACAAATCCAAGAATGATCCTGGGAACAATCCAGGGAAAAATCCTGGAAATGATCCCAGAGATGATCCCAGGAATGATCCTGAAAATGCTCCCAGGAACGATTTCAGGAACGATCCAGGAACGATCCCGAAAATGATCCCAGGAATGACCTCGGGAACAATCCCAGGAATTATCCTGAACAACCTTGGGGATGATCCCGGGAACAATCCCGAAAATTATCCTGGGAATGATCCCGGAAATGATCCTGAAAATGATCCCGGGAATGATCCCAGGGACGACTCCAAGAATGATCCCGGGAATGATCCCAGGAATGATCCCAGGGATGACTCCAGGAATGATCCCAGGGATGACTCCAGGAATGATCCCAGGAATGATCCCAGGAATGATCCCAGGGATGATCTCAGGAATGATCCTGAAAATGATCCCAGGAACGACTCCAAGAATGATCCTGGGAACGATCCAGGGAACAATCCTGGAAATGATCCCGGGAATGATCCTGAAAATGATCCTGAAAATGCTCCCAGGAACGATTTCAGGAACGATCCCGAAAATGATCCCAGGAATGACCTCGGGAACAATCCCAGGAACGATCCTGAACAACCCTGGGAATGATCCCGGGAATGATCCAAGAACATTCCCAAAATTGATCCCGGGAACGATCCAGGAGTGATCCTGGGAAGAAAAATCCCAAAAATGATCCCGGGCACAATCCCAGGAACAATCTTGGGAGCGATCCAGGAACGATCCTGAAAATTATCACAGGAATGATCCCAGGAATGACTCTGGGAATAATTCCAGGAAAAATCCCAGGAACAACCCCGGGAATGATCCCAGGAACGATCCCAGGAATCCTCATCCCCAACCAATCCCGATTTTTTAATCTACCTCTTAGCCATAGGTGACTCTAGGTAGGGGCGACTCCCCGGGCGTAGTTTTAGGGAGAAAAGGAAAATTAAAATTAAAAAAAAAAAATTTAAAAAAAAATTTAAAAAAAGGTAGAAAGAAAAAAAAAGTTTTTTTAAAAAAAAAAAGGAAAGAAAATTAAAATAGAAAAAATAAAAAAAAATTACATTTTTCCAAAGAATGCATTCTTTTAAAAAAAAAATAAGATTAAAAAAAAAAAATAGGATTTATGGGATTGCTTTCCCTTGAGGAAAGTGATTTTTGAGTCCTTGGAAGCTCCAGACCTCACCAGCCCCAGATTTGGGCTGTGACTGATTTTATTTTTATTTTTTATTTTATTTTTATTTTTATTTTTAATACTCAATTTTCCTCCTTTTTTTTTCTGCTTTTCCTTGGATTTTTTCCTCCTTCCCTCTCACCCCTCCGGCCTCCCCGCGGGGCTGGGGGAATCCACGTCGATAATTTGGGGTTTTTTTCCTATTTTTCCAATGGTTTGGGGTTTTTTTGGGGGCGGTGATGGCAGCAGGGGAGGGAGGGGGGACGGAGCTGAATTTTGGGAGCATCCAAAGGTGCTGCTTTTCCCAGGAAATTTCAGGCTCTTTAGGTAAAAATTGTGATTTCTGGGATGTTGTTTTGCCTCTTTTTTGAGTTGTTTTCACCTTTTTTGCCCCTCTAACCTCTCCTGACCCACGTCCTTCCCTTGTGCTGGGATTTGGGATGGATGTGGGCTCCAGTTCTTTTCCAGGGAGGAGGGTTTTCCTTATTTTATTAATTTTTTTTTTGTTTTTTTTGGCCACAACTCGCTTTATTTCCACTGTTTCGCTGTGAAAAATAAAAAGCAAAAACAGAGAAAGAAGCAAAAAAAAAAATTTAAAAATTCCAAGTGTTTGTGTGGATTTGTGGGTTTGGGGAGGGGGGGGGAAAGGGTAAAATTGAAGAATTAGGGAAAAATGAGGAGGGAAGAAAAAATAAAGGGGAAATTTGAAATTAAAAGGGAGAAAATAGAGGAAAATATTGAGGGGAAATAGGAAAAGAAATGGGAAAAATGGGAGAATTGAAGGGGAAATAGGGAGGAAGAAAAATAAAGGGAAGATAGGAAAAAATGGGAGGAAGAAAACATAAAAGGAGAAATTACAAAAAAGAAATTGAGGGGAAAAATAAAGAAAATATAGAGGGGAAAGAGAAATAACAGAGGTGATAAAGGGAAAAGGGATAAATAAAAGGGGAAATTTTAGGAATAGAGGGGGAAATGGAAGAGAAATAAAGGAAAATAGAGGATAAAACTCTGAAAAATAGGAAATAGAAGGGAAAAATAAGGGGAAAGCAAGAAGAAAAGGGGGAATAGAGGATAAATAGGAAAATAAATAACTTAGAGGAGAAAAATGAATAAAAAGAGGAAAATGGAGGGGAAATAGAGAAATTAAGGGGAACACAGAGAGCAGTGGAAAAATAAATGGGAAAAAGTTAAAGGAGAAAGAGAAAATTAAATAAATAAAGGGAAATGGAGAAGGGGAAAGGAAAATTAAGGAAAATATAAGGAAAATAGGGAAATAAGGGGAAATAGAGTGGGAAAAGGAGAAATAAAAGCGGAATAGAGAAAGAAAGGGGGAATAGAGGAGAAACATACAACTAAGTGGGAAATAAAGAAAGGGGGAGAAACAGATAAAGAAAGGGGGAGAAATAAGGGAAAAACCCCAGAGGAATAAGGGCAAAAACGAGTTTAAAAATCTAAAAATAAGTTAAAAAAACCATAAATAATAGTGGAAATCAGAGCAGCGGAGCTGGGGGCTGGCCCAGCGGGTGGAAGGGCGGCGGTGCCGGGGTTCCAGGAGGTTTTGAGGGCCGGGAATGTTTCGGAATTCCCGAATTCCCGCAATTCCCGGAATTCCCGGGCTGTGGGACCCGGGACTATTTCCCGCGGGCGGAGGGATAGGGAGGGCGCGCGGCACCTCCCGATACACCCAGCGGTCCCATGGTGTAATGGTTAGCACTCTGGACTTTGAATCCAGCGATCCGAGTTCAAATCTCGGTGGGACCTCGTGTTTCTTTTTGCCCGCCGCGCCGCCGCCCCGGGGCCGAGGAGGGGACAGGAAAGGACCGGAGGAGGGTGAGAAGTTACGGTGGCTGCACTGGGAGCGCCGAGCTCGCCCCGGAGCCCGCCGTGCTCCATTTTGTGCGTGGGCGCCCGCGCTTCAAGGCGCAGGCGCGGGAGAAAGGCGGCTGATGGCAGCCGGAGGGCACGCTCCGTGTTCCACCGCTGATTGGCTGGGCAGGACGTCACTCTGGCAATCCTGTATTTCTATTGGCTGGCCCTGCGCTTCGCCCCGCCTTCTACCGGCGAGGCCCGGAGCCCTCCGGGGAGACTCGCTATCTCCGTTTTACATCGCTGATTGGCTGTTCGGCCTGTCACTCTCAGAAGCTCTTATTTTTACTGGCTGAGAGCTCTCTTTGCACCGCCTCCTTCTTCCGCAATTCGTATCTCCCGAGGGGGTTTCGTGCTCTCCGTTTTCCATCGCTGATTTGCTATATCTAGTGTCTCTCTCCCAATATCGCGTTTCTATTGGCTGCTACCTTCCTTTGTACCGCCTCCCACTTCACCAATCCCCCAGGAGCCGGTTCGCGCCCTCCGCTCTCCACCGCTGATTGGCTGAGCGGCTGTCACTCTGCCAATCCCGCGTTGCTATTGGCTGGGAGCGCCCTTTGGCCCGCCTCCCCCTCAGCCGCCCGGAGCCCTCATGGCGGGAGCCGTCATGGCGGGTTCGAGCCCTCATAACGCTGCGCGGCCCCTGCGGCCCTGCCCTGAGGCGCTGTGTGGCCGGCATTGTCCCGAATCCCCTCAGAGGCGGCTTATCCGGCTCTGACGCACGTTCCCAGCCCTTTAACATCGATTAACGGGTCAATCCACTCCGGCCGCGGCCTGGTTATCGCCCCGGATTAGGGGCAGCTCAGGCCCCGGAGGAGCCGATCGCCTCAAGGCCAAGAATATACTACTATTTTTATTTTTTTAACCTAAATAGCCCGAGTTTGTCTTGGAGCTGTGGCCAGGAGAAGAAGCAGCACCTTTGGGTTGCTTCTTAATCTCCAAATTAATTATGGAGCATCTCACATTCGGTTCCATCACCCCCCAGAAAAGCCCCACCAACCAACTCCATCAAAAAATAGGATTCTACCAAAAAAAACCCAGCAGAACCATCAAAAACCCCACCAAAAAGGAGGGTTCAGCCCCACCGTGCACCTGTGTTTTAAAGGCAAAAAAAAAACATTATTGGAGCATTAAAAGAATAACATCAGTCACAAGCCAGCTCTTGGGACTGTGAGGTCTGCAGCTAAATAAAATAAAATTTTAAAAGGCAAATAAAATCCACTTTAGAGTGAAAATAAACCCATCAACTCTAATTTTTTGAGAGTATTTCCTGCAAGAAACAGAGGCTGTGGCGGTGCTGGCGGGTTTATTGAGCATTTGCGAGAAAGAACAAAACCACCTCGATTTTGGGGTGTTTTGGGCAGTTTGTGGGGGATTTTTTGAGGCCAGGGAGTGCAGGGAGGGGGTTCTGGCTGCAGGGGGGACCCCCTGCTTGAGGAAAATCCACTTTTTCTGTCTTCTCCTCCAGATTTTAGGGTGTCGGGAGCGCCTTTGCCCCGTGGTGAGGCTGAGAAGGGATCCAGGGGTAGGAAAAGTGCTCCAGGTGGGATCCAGAGGGATTTCCTTGGGATTTAGGGGTAGGAAAAGCGCTCCAGGTGGGATCCAGAGGGATTTCCTTGGGATTTAGGGGTAGGAAAAGCGCTCCAGGTGGGATCCAGAGGGATTTCCTTGGGATCCAGGGGTAGGAAAAGTGCTCCAGGTGGGATCCAGAGGGATTTCTTGGGATCCAGGGGTAGGAAAAGCGCTCCAGGTGGGATCCAGAGGGATTTCCTGGCATCCAGGGGCAGGAAAACTGCTCCAGGTGGGATCCAGAAGGATTTCTTGGGATTTAGGGGTAGGAGAACTGCTCCAGGTGGGATCCAGAGGGATTTCCTTGGGATTTAACCGGGCTGGGAGAAGAGGAGGAGTGGGAGAGGGCCGGGGACAGCGCCCCGAGGGACTCAGAAATTCAAATTATTGCTGCCTCCCTTTTGGGGTCGATGGCGTTGGGGCAGTTTTGGGAGAGTTCTCCCCGAAATTAAACGGGAAAAAAAAAAATCCTGGGAACGGGTTTTTAAAAAAGCAAAACGCTCCAAACAGCGAACCTACCCCAGTGAATTCGGGAGCTGGCTGTGCCTCGGGGTTTCTCTGTCAAGCAGGGATTAAATTTATCCCAAAAAACCCCAAAAGGGAGCAGCAGCACTCGGGGACGGCTCCAGGTGACACCACTGGGGTTTTCCAGAGGGGCAGGCGCGACCTTGGAGGAGGCGCTGGTGGCATCTCCATCCTCCCCAGCCCACCCCAGCTGGAACCCCCAGGGAAGGCAGCTCTGGGATTTTTGGGATAAAGGATAAATCCGGGCTCGGGGGGCTCGGAGCAGCCCCAGCTCGGTGTTCCCGCACCCCCCGCTCGCTCCGGCTGCTGAAAATGCAGAAGTTTTGCTTTTTTTGCTCGTGGGAAACCACCAAAGCTCAGCCGCGGCGCCCCGGCGGCAGCGAGGGTGGAGCTTTGGGGTTATTATTTTTGGGTTTTTTTCTTTGTTCACGCTTTTTTTATTTCTTCTTTTCCTCCCGTTTCAGCGCGCTAGGGTTGGCTCCGGGCAGGCCGGGGTCAGACTAGAGGGGAAGCAGGAGCGGCCGGCGGCCCGGGGTCAGCTGATGGTGCAGCCGCCCTTCTCCTTGAAGGGGTTCTTGTCCTCGGGCACGCCCTTGAGCAGCGGGTCCTCGCCCGCCATGGACTCGATGTACTCCTTGATCTCCTTGCCCGTCTTGGACACCTGCCCGGGGCGAGACGCAACGGTGCGGGGGGAACGGCGCCGGGAACGGCACCGGGGAACGGCACCGGGAACGGCACCGGGAACGGCACCGGGGAACGGCACTGGGGAATCTGGACTGGGGGATCTGAACCAGGGAATGGCACCGGGGAATGGCACCGGGAACGGCACCGGGGAATCTGGACTGGGGGATCTGGACCGGGGATCTGAACCGGGGAATGGCACCGGGAATGGCACCGGGGAATCTGAACCAGGGAATGGCACCAGGGAACGGCACCGGGGATCTGAACTGGGGGATCTGAACTGGGGATCTGAACCAGGGAACGGCACCAGGGAATCTGAACCAGGGATCTGGACTGGGGATCTGAACCGGGGAATGGCACCGGGGAATGGCACTGGGGGATCTGAACCAGGGAACGGCACCGGGGAACAGCGCCGGGAACGGCACTGGGGATCTGCACTGGATCTGAACTGGGGGATCTGGACTGGGGGATCTGGACCAGGGAACAGCACTGGGGAACAGCACCGGGGATCTGAACCGGGGCATCTGGACTGGGGGATCTGAACCGGGGATCCAACACCAGGGATTTGCCCAGGGGGATCTGGACTGGGGGAACTGAACTGGGGGATCTGAACCGGGGGATCTGGACCAGGGATCTGCCCAGGGGGATCTGCACCGGAGCAGGGGAGCAGGACACAGACCCAGGATGGAGCGTCCCTAAACCGCCCCTGGGGCACCTCAAATAACGCCTGGGGCATCCGTGAACCATCCCTGGGGCATCCTGAAACCACCCCTGGGGTGTGCCAGAAATCCCAAAACCACCCCTGGGGTGTGCCAGAAATCCCAAAACCACACCTAGGGATGTGCCAGAAATCCCAAATAACCCCTGGGGAATCCAATCCCAAAACCACCCCTGGGGTGTGCCAGAACATCCCAAGGCATCCCTGGGGAATCCTAAAACCACCCCTGGGGATGTGCCAGAAATCCCAAAACCACCCCTGGGGTGTGCCAGAAATACCAAATAACCCCTGGGGCGTGCCAGAGCATCCCAGAGCTTTAGGGGCAGTGTGGGGGCTCCCGCCTGGCTTTGGGGGCAGCGTGGGTGCTGTGGGGGCAGCGTGGGTGCTGTAGGGGCCGTGTCAGTGTTTTGGGGGCAGCGTGGGTGCTGTGGGGGCAGCGTGGGTGCTGTGGGGGCAGCGTGGGTGTTTTGGGGGCGATGTTGGTGTTTTGGGGGCAGCGTGGGTGCTGTGGGGGCAGTGTTGGTGTTTTGGGGGCAGTGTCGGTGTTTTGGGGGCAGCGTGGGTGGATTTCAGGCCCCGCGGCTCTTTCTGTCCCCCCGAGGAAGCGCAGCCCCCCTCGGGCGGCCGCCCTGCAGTGAGGAACTCACCATCTGCCTCTCGTTCTTCACCTCCTTCTTCAGCTGGTCCAGCTCCATCTTGAGCAGCTCCTTCTCGGTCATGTCCTGAGCCATGGTGCCCTGGACCTGGAGGACAGCGGTTATTGGGGTTATTGCTGTGCGGGATTGTGACCCCCAGTGTCCCCGAGCAGTGCCTGGCAACGCCTGCCCGGCTTTCCTGAGGAATTCAACGCATTTCAGCTTTCCTTTCCCCCGGCTTTTTATACCACGGCTCCTCCATCACCATTTCCGCTCCCCCCAAGATTTTGGGACCGTGGAAGTTGAGGAAATCCAACTCTTTTTCCCCAAAAACCCCCGTGGCGCGCGTGGCCCGTGCTCCTCCCCGTGCCCGCACATCCCTGGCGACACCGGGATGCTCCCAAACGCGGGGGGAAGCGACTCCTGCTCCCCAAACGGGCCTGGAGGGACTCACCTGGGGGCCGGGGGCCGCCCCTGTGTGCTCTGGGGCCGCTCAGAGCCCCATGGAGGGACAGGACAGGACAGGACAGGACAGGAGGGGACAGGAGGGGACAGGAGGAGAGGCGAGGCTGCTCTGCGGCTCCGGGCGCCCGCAGCAGATGTCTTTGCTGCTAAGCTGATAATGGACTCAGGAGCCTAAGCCGGTCAGGTGTTGGGAATTAGCCCCAAAGCTCGGCCTAATCGGGCCGGGGCGGGGCGGCCGGGCCGGGCGGGGTCCGGCACCCGGGGAGCGCCCAGGGATGCCCGGGGAGGGTCCGGATCCTGCCCGGAGCGAGGGAGTGACCACGGGGGTGACCATGGGAGTGACCACGGGAGTGACCCTGGGAGTGACCTCTGGGAGTGACCACGGGAGTGACCACGGGAGTGACCCTGGGAGTGACCCCGGGAGTGACCCCGGGAGTGACCCCGGGAGTGACCCTGGGAGTGACCCTGGGAGTGACACTGGGAGTGATCATTGGGAGTGACCCCGGGAATGACCACGGGAGTGACCACGGGAGTGACCCCTGGAGTGACCACGGGAGTGACCACGGGAGTGACCCCGGGAGTGACCCTGAGAGTGACCCTGGGAGTGATCATTGGGAGTGACCCTGAGAGTGACCCCGGGAGTGACCCTGGGAGTGACCCCGGGAGTGATCACGGGAGTGACCACGGGAGTGACCCTGGGAGTGACCCTGGGAGTGACCCTGGCAGTGACCCTGGCAGTGACCACGGGAGTGACCACGAGAGTGACCCTGGGAGTGATCACTGAGAGTGACCACAGGGGTGACCCTGGGAGTGACCCCGGGAGTGACACTGGGAGTGACCCCAGGAATGACCACTGAGAGTGACCCCCAAGAGTGACCACTAAGAGTGATCCCTGAGAGTGACCCTAGGAATGACCCCTGAGAGTGACTGCGGGAGTGACCCCGGGAATGACCCCAGGACTGACCCTGGGGCTGACCCCGGGGCTGACCCCAGGACTGACCCCAGGACTGACCCCGGGAATGACCCCGGGAATGACCCCAGGACTGACCCCGGGAATGACCCCGGGGCTGACTCCGTTGGTTCCCCCCGGTTTGTTCGGGGCCGGTGCCGGTGCCGGTGCCGTGAGGAGCGGGAGCGGCGGAAATCCATCACTTCCCTCGGGATGGGCTCAGGAAGGGCCGGGCCCGGGGCTGGGACGGAGCCCGGGAGGCGCCAGGGCAGCACCTGGGGCGGAGCAGGAGCGGAGCAGAGGCCGCCGGGGCTTTCCGAGCGGGAATTTCCTGCGGCCTCACCCGCGGGGTGCGGAACGCGCCCGGCCAAGGACGCGCTGTGCCCTGCCAGGGGCTCCCGGGGCACCTCGGGCTCCCGGGGCACCGCGGGGCTCCCCGGGCACCGATCACCGGGCACGTCCCGCTGTGCCCTGCCAGCCCCGGGGCTGTTCGGGAACGTTCCGGGGCGCGCAGCCGAGGGCGGCGGGAGCTCCGCGGGGCCTGGGATGTGCCCAGCCCCGGGAGGGCGGCGGCGGCTCGGGGAGGGTGGCACAGGTGGCACAGGTGGGGGTGAGGGTGATTTTAGGGTTGGGGTCCTTTTGGGGTCTGCATCCTTGTGGGGTCTGCATCTTTTTGGGGTCGGGATCCTTTTAGGGTCTGCATCTTTTTGGGGTCGGGATCCTTTTGGGGTCAGGATGATTTTAGGGTCTGGATCCTTCTGGGGTTGGGATCCTTTTGGTGTCTGGATGCTTTTGGGGTCAGGGTCCCTTTGGGGTCAGGGTCCCTTTGGGGTCAGGATCCTTCTAGGGTCGGGATCCTTGTGGGGTCGGGATCCTTCTGGGGTCAGGATGATTTTAGGGTCTGGATCCTTTTGGGGTCTGGATCCTTCTGGGGTCAGGATGATTTCAGGGTCGGGATCCTTGTGGGGTCGGGGTCCTTGTGGGGTCCCTCCGGGCCCTGCAGCCCCGGTGGTTCCCGTGTCTCACATCCTCTCCCGCTGCCATCCCGGGGCTGTCCCCGCCGCCATCCCCGCGGGTCCCTCCCCGCCGGTCCCCCCTTGCCGCGGGCAGGGCGGGGTGTCCCTGCTGGGGACGGGGACACCGCGGCGCCCGCGGGCCCTGCGTCAGCACCGGCAGCGGCTTCAAAACGCGCCCCGGGAGGAAGTGGGGCCGGGGCCGGGGCCGGGGCCGGGGCCGGGGCCGGGGCGATGTCGGAGCTGGAGCGGCTGCGGCTGAGCGAGATCCCCGCGGGCCGGCAGCAGCTGCGGGAGCAGCACCACAACCTGCTCAGGGTGGCCGAGTACTGCCACAGCAACTACCTGCAGGTCAGCGGGGCCGCGCCGGGCCGGGCCGGGGCTGGCGGTGCCGGAGCCGTGCCCGGGCAGCCCCAGCATCGCCCCGGCCCCGCCGCCCTTCCCGCGCCTCGGCTGCTCCTCCGCCCCCAGCAGCTCCCGCCTTTGGGGGGTTTGGGGTGCGGGGGGGTCCCGGGGGGCTGGGGCCGCTGGAGAAACCTTGGGAGGGGGCTGGGGCCAGGTGAGTGTCACAGGGGCTGGGAGGGGGCACCTGGCAGGGCCTGCACGTGTGGGGCGAGCGTGGAGCTCTGCTGGTGCCCTCATCATCATCCTCATCCTCATCCTCATCCTCACCCCATCCTCCTCATCCTCATCCTCATCCTCCTTGTCCTCATCCTCTTCCTCATCCTCACCCCATCCTCCTTGTCCTCATCCTCATCCTCATCCTCCTCCTCATCCTCCATCCACCTCCTCCCTGCCTGCCTGGCTCACCGAGGGCCGCGACAGGGGTGTAGGAGACGGGGTCAGGAGGAAAATGCCCATCCTGGCTCTCCCTGCCGGGCAGGGCTCCCCGGGCGCCCACCGGGGCCGGGCCGTGGCTGCTGCCGGCCCCGAGGCGGCTCCGCCATCGCGGGGCCCGGAGCCAGCGGGGCAGAACCGAGAGGAAATGGGGTGAGCTATTCTGGGAGCTGAGCCCCGGCACAGCTCAGAGCAAAACCCAGCACGGCTCAGAGCAAAACCCAGCACGGCTCAGAGCAAAACCCAGCGCGGCTGCGGCACAGCTCAGAGCAAAACCCAGCACAGCTCAGAGCAAAGCCCGGCACAGCTCAGAGCAAAACCCAGCGCGGCTCCGGCACGGCTCAAAGCAAACCCCGGCACAGCTCAGAGCAAACCCCGGCACGGCTCAGAGCAAAGCCCGGCACAGCTCAGAGCTCCGGCACGGCTCAGAGCCAACCCCGGCACGGCCCCGGCACGGCTCAGAGCCAAACTCAGCGCGGCCCCGGCACAGCTCAGAGCCCCGGCACAGCTCAGAGCAAAGCCCGACACGGTTCGGGGCAAACCCCGGCACGGCTCAGAGCAAAGCCCGGCACGGCCCTGGCACAGCTCAGAGCAAACCCCGGCACGGCTCAGAGCAAAGCCCGGCACAGCTCAGAGCCCCGGCACAGCTCAGAGCAAAGCCCGGCACAGCTCAGAGCAAACCCCGGCACAGCTCAGAGCAAACCCCGGCACAGCTCAGAGCAAAGCCCGGCACGGCTCAGAGCCCCGGCACGGTTGGGAGCCCCGGCACGGCCCCGGCACGGTTGGGAGCCCCGGCACGGCCGCTGCCACCCCGGCTGTGCCACGCGTGGTCCCCTGGCTGTCCCTGGAGGCTGAGCCGGGCCCTCGGTGACCTCCGGAGCCCCCCGGGACCTCATTCCCGGCAGGAATCCCGGGGAATCCCTGCACTTCCCCGGGCATCTGGAAAGCAGAAGGAAACTCCTCGGGGGGTTCCGGGCGGGCCGGGCTCGTCCCACGGCTCCGGGCTCTGTCCCCTGCAGGCCGGCGACAAGAGGGAGGCGCTGCAGGAGACGATGGCTCTGAGCACGCAGTCCCTGGCCAGCGTCGCCTACCAGGTCAGCAGCCTGGCCAGAGCCTTCCTGCGCCTCATGGACCTGCAGGCGGCCCAGCTGCGCCAGCTGGAGGCCGATGTCACCTGCGTGGCACAGGTGGGACCGCGGGGCACCGGGGGGGACAGGGGCGACAGGGGCTGCGGGCGGCGGGAGGCAGAGCCAGCCCCGGGCTGGGCAGGGATTGGCCTCGGGGGCGCTTCCCGGTCACAGCTGCCCATCCCAAAGTGTCCCCAAATCTGCGAGGGGGAGCGCAGAGCGTTCGCCTGAATGGCACTGCCTGAATGGCACTGCCTGAATGGCACTGCCTGAATGTCACACTGTCCCCGAGCTGGAGCCTGGCCCTGTGCTCCCGGGGCTTGGGGACACTGCTGAGGGGCCTGTGGGGACCCAGGGCTTGGGGACACTGCTGAGGGGTCCTGTGGGCACCTGGAGTTTGGGGACACCTCTGAGCTTGGGGACACTCCTGCAGGGTCCTATGGGGACCCCCAGCTTGGGGACACTGCTGAGGGGTCCTGTGGGGACCCTGAGCTTGGGGACACTGCTGAGGGGCCTGGCCCTGTCCTTGTGGGGCTTGGGGACACTGCTGAGGGGTCCTGTGCCCACCCCGAGCTTGGGGACACTGCTGCAGGGCCCTGTGGGCACCCAGGGCTTGGGGACACTGCTGCAGGGTCCTATGGGGACTCTGAGCTTGGGGACACTGCTGCAGGGCCCTGTGGGCACCCCCAGCTTGGGGACACTGTTGAGGGGCCTGGCCCTGTCCTCGTGGGGCTTGGGGACACTGTTGCAGGGCCCTGTGGACACCCAGGGCTTGGGGACACTGCTGCAGGGCCCTGTGGGCACCTGGGCTCTCCCTGGCACCTGGGAGCCACCTGGAGCAGCCACGAGAGGGGACAGGGCCCTGTGGAAGGAGCAGGGGAGCAGCTCGGGGGGGCTGAGCCCCTCCTGTCCCCTCGCCAGGGCCATGTCCCCATTGCCTGCTGTGGACAGCCTGTCCCCATTGTCCCCATTGTCCCCATTGTCCCCAATGTCCCCATTGTCCCCATTGTCCCCATTCCAGAGCAGGACCCGCCCCTTGGCAATCCTGTCCCCTGTCCCCTCCCGGGCAGGGACCCGGGGCTGGCAGGGCTGTGGCACCCGGGGGAGCGGGGACAGCCCGCGGTGGCACCTTGGGGACGGTGTCACCTCGGCAGAGCGTGGACATCCACAAGGAGAAGGTGTCCCGCCGCGAGATCGGCGCCCTGACCGTCACCAGGAGGTGCCTGAGCTTCCAGAAGGTTCTGCCCCCCCCGGAGCCCCCCGTGCTGGAGCCCTACTACAGGAGACCCCTCAACTTCAGCGTCCTGGACAGCGTCGGCCACGGGGTCAAGGTGGGTCCCACAGGGGCTGGGGTGGCATTTCTGGGTCCCCGGTGTCCCCAAGTGTCCCCAGTGTCCCCCTGAGCGGGGCACGGGTGGCTCAGACCCCTCCTCCATGGAGAATGGGCTCTGTCTGTGCCCTCTCAGCCTTGGGGCTCTGGCACCCCAGAGATCCTTCCCCGCCTCAGAGAACCCCACAGGAGGGGTTTGGGAGCCCCAGAGCCCCGTGGAGCCTTTGGCAGCTCTGAGAGGTGCCCACAAAAGGGTTCTGGAGTCCTCACAGCCCCACGGTTCCTGCCCCGTTCTGGAAAACCCCACAGGAGGGGTTCAGAGGCCCCCGAGCCCCACAGATGCTCCCCCACTGCAGAAATCCCCGCACAGGAGGGGCTGGGAAGCCTCGCAGCTCCCTTGGTCCTTTCCCGCTGCAGAGGCACCCCCGGGATGGGCTTTGGAGCCCCGCGGATCCTCCCCCGCTGCAGAAATCCCGCACGGGCGGGTTCGGGTTCCTGCGAGCCCCGCGGATCCTCCCCCGCTCCGGAAACCCCCGCGCAGGGCTCGGGGCAGGCGGGGCCGCCGGGGCCGCCGTTCCCACGGTGCCGCTGCTGCCTCGGGGCCGCCCCCGCAGCCCCCGGTCCCTCCCCGCATCCCCCGCAGCCCCCGGTCCGTCCCCGCATCCCCCGGTCCCTCCCCGCATCCCCCGCATCCCCCGGTCCCTCCCCGCATCCCCCGCATCCCCCGGTCCCTCCCCGCATCCCCCGCAGCCCCCGGTCCCTCCCCGCATCCCCCGCATCCCCCGCAGCCCCCGGTCCCTCCCCGCATCCCCCGGTCCCTCCCCGCATCCCCCGCAGCCCCCGGTCCGTCCCCGCAGCCCCCGGTCCCTCCCCGCATCCCCCGCATCCCCCGGTCCCTCCCCGCATCCCCCGCAGCCCCCGGTCCGTCCCCGCAGCCCCCGGTCCCTCCCCGCATCCCCCGCATCCCCCGGTCCCTCCCCGCATCCCCCGCAGCCCCCGGTCCCTCCCTGCAGCCCCCGCAGCCCCCGGTCCCTCCCCGCAGTCCCCGGTCCTTCCCCGCATCCCCCGCGGCCCCGGCGCCTCCCGAGCCCGAGTCCGCTTCCCTGGGTAGGAGAGACACAGCCCCGGAGGTCACTGGGCAGGGATGGCACCCACGTGTGTCCCCGTGTCCCCGTGTCTGTGTGTCCGTGTGTGTCCCTGTGTCCGTGTGTCCCTGTGTCCGTGTGTCCCTGTGTCCCCGTATCCGTGTGTGTCCCCATGTCCGTGTGTCCCCATGTCCGTGTGTGTCCGTGTGTCCCCGTGTCCGTGTGTGTCCGTGTGTGTCCGTGTGTCCCTGTGTCTGTGTGTGTCCGTGTGTCCCCGTGTCCGTGTGTCCCCGTGTCCGTGTGTCACAGGACACCAGCACGCAGCTGTCCCGCACGGGCACCCTGGCTCGCAAAAGCACCAAATGCTCCTCGGCCCAGGCTGCGGGGACGCTGGGGTGAGAGGGGCCCTGCTGGGTCACCGGGGGTGCTGGCACAGGGGTGGTGGCACAGGGGTGGTGGCACAGGGGTGGGCTCTGGCACAGTCCCATCTCCTCCCGTTCCGTCCCACCGATCCCAACCCATCCCATTGATCCCATTGATCCCATGGATCCCACTGATCCCATCCCACTGATCCCAACCCATCCTCTCCTGTCCCATTCCATCCCATGGATCCCATGGATCCCATTGATCCCATTCCAACCCACTGATCCCAACCCATTGATCCCATGGATCTCATGGATTCCATGGATCTCATCACACTGATCCCATCCCATCCCGTGGGTCCCATCCCATCCCATTGATCCCATCCCATTGATCCCATTGATCCCATTGGTCCCACTGATCCCATCCCATCAATCCCATCCCGTCGATCCCATCCCATCAATCCCATTGACCCCACTGATCCCGTCCCACTGATCCCATGGATTCCATGCAATCCCATTGATCCCATTGACCCTATTGACCCCATTGACCCCACTGATCCCATTGACCCCACTGACCCCACTGATCTCACCCCACTGATCCCACTGATCCCATCCAGTCCCACTGACCCCACTGATCCTGTCGGTCCCGCAGGAGGAGCAGCCGTGTCCCGGAGCCGGTGCAGCCGCCCGTGGTTCCCATGGGGAAGCTCCCGAGCGGCTCCTCCCCACTCAGGTACCCGGGCAGCTCCTGTGCTCGGGGTTTGGGGGAAAAAATGGGGTTTTGGGAGAAAAACGGGTGTTTGGGGGATTTGCTGCCCTGGCAGGGCTCGTGGGCAGGGCAAGGGTGTCCTTTAGGGAGAGGGGGAATGGTGGGAAATGATGATGGGAAATAATGGGAAATTATGATGGGGAAATAATGGGAAATTATGATGGGAAATAATGGGAAATTATGGGAAATAATGGGAAATTATGATGGGAAATAATGGGAAATTATGGGAAATAATGGGAAATTATGATGGGAAATTATGATGGGAAATTATGATGGGAAATTATGATGGGAAACAATGGGAAATTATGATGGGAAATTATGATGGGAGTTGTAGGATTGATGGTAGCAATGGGAAATGGGCCACGGGGTGGGGAAGGGTTTGCAGAGCTGCCGAGGCCACACGGTGCCACCTTGTCCTGGCACGGCCCCGTGTCCGTGCCCAGCACGGGCACACAGGGACCCCCACCCTGACACTGCTGCTCCTCCTCACCCCCAGCTCCAGCGGGGCCCCGGCAGCTCCCGGGGACGGAATTCCTGCCCCGCCACCCCTGCCCGTGGGGCCGCCCCTGCCCGTGGGGCCGCCCCTGCCCGTGGGGCCGCCCCTGCCCGTGGGGCCGCCCCTGCCCGTGGGGCCGCCCCCGCCCGCCGCTGCCATCCCAGCTCCGCCACCGCTCCCCGGGCACCCGGCCGTGCCCCCGCCCCCAGGTGAGTGCTCGGTGCTCCGGGGGCTGACAGGGGCACGGGGGCAGCGTCTGACCCGGCCCCATCCCTTCCGAGCCCCCCATCCCTCGCCCTTCACCCCTCGCCCTTCACCCCTCGCCCTTCTGGGGTTTTCGCAGCCCCCGATGACCTCGAGCTGCCGCCGCCGCCCCTGGCTGAGCCCGACTTTGGGGACCTGGCCCTGCCACCGCCACCGGACGCAGAGGAGCCCCCGTGGGACCCGCAGAGCTACCTGTAGACAGGTACAGGGGGTCCCAAAGCCCTGGAGAGGGGTACAGAGGGTTCTAAACCCCTTACAGAGGGTCCCAAACCCCCTGGGTCCCCTGGCCCAGCCCCTGCCCAGCACGCAGAGCCCCCCCTGCCACGCTCTGCGGTGCCAAAGCCGCTCCTGTCCCCCGTGCCCTGTGGTGGCTCCATGTCTGTGTCCCTGTCCCCAGAGGTGGCTCCATGTCCGTGTCCCTGTCCCCAGAGGTGGCTCCATGTCTGTGTCCCTGTCCCCAGAGGTGGCTCCATGTCCGTGTCCCTGTCCCCAGAGGTGGCTCCATGTCCATGTCCCTGTCCCCAGAGGTGGCTCCATGTCCGTGTCCCTGTCCTGCAGTGGTGGCCCCGCTCCCTGAGCCGCGGCAGGAGGACACCGAGGAGGACACTGAGCTGGGAATGCAGCGGGGCAGGAGCTGATCCCAGGGGCCACCTCTGGATCCCAGCCCTGGATCCCAGCCCTGGATCCCAGCCCTGGATCCCTGTGCTGGATCCCTGTGCTGGATCCCAGCCCTGGATCCCAGGCCAGAACAGAACCCCAGGCACAGAGCAGAGCCCACTGTCCCTGTGGGCTCCAGGGATGCTCCAGCCCCAAAACCGCTCCCCAGGGTGTCCCCAGGGTGTCCCCAGAGTGTCCTCAGAGTGTCCCCTGCCCATCCCCTGCCCATCCCCTGTCCATCCATCCCCTGTCCATCCATCCCCTGTCCATCCATCCCCTGTCCATCCATCCCCTGTCCATCCCCTGTCCATCCCCTGTCCATCCATCCTCTGTCCATCCCCTGTCCATCCATCCCCTGTCCATCCATCCCCTGTCCATCCCCTGTCCATCCATCCCCTGTCCATCCCCTGTCCATCCATCCCCTGTCCATCCCCCAGACTCCAGGGCCCGAGCAGGAGCCAGAGCAGGACCCCCCCTCGGTGCAGCTCAGAGCTGTGTCCCAGCCAGGCTCATGTCTGTCTGTCTGTCTGTCTGTCTGCAATACAGAGCTCTGTCCGTCTTACACAGATTTGTGTCTTTAATTCCATGGCTTTGAGTTCCACACAGTCCGAGGGAGGGGGTGGCACGGAGGAGGAACAACTCGGGGCTGCTTTGGTCAATTCCTGCCGGGTTTGGGGGAGCCAGGGCCGCCCTCGGGGGCCGGTAAGGCTGTGGATAAACCCGGGATAAACCCGGGATTAATCCAGGAGGAGCCAACCCCTGGAGGTGCCCCTGCAGAGTGCAATTAGAAGGGGGAATTAATTAATTAATTAATTAATACTGCAGTGGGGAGGGGGGGGGTTTGGCCTCTGGGGACCCAGTGCCAGAAGCGTCCCAGGGGGGATTGGGGCACCTCGGAGGTGCCCAGGTCAGGGGGAATTGACCCTCCCTGGGGTAGGAGGGGCCCCGCAGGATCCAGGAAAGGGCTCGGGGCAGGGAATTCCCAGCCAGAATTCCCAGCGGGATCAGGAGCCCAGCGAGCAGGGAATTCCCAGCCAGAATTCCCAGCGGGATCAGGAGCCCAGGGCCAGGCAGGCCAGGGTAGGATGGCAGGAGCAAGGCCGAGCCCAGCCCGTGGGGAGCCGGCTGCTGCATTTTTAGGAATTCCCTTTCGAGGTCAAAAGGGGAAGGAAGCAAAACTCGGCCAGAAATCCCCGTCAGGTCGGCAAAGGGTGCAGGGGCCGTGGCTGCGAGGCTGGGCAGGGCCGGGGGCCTGCAGAAAGTGCTTCACTGGCCGGGAATGGAGCCGGGAAAGGGGGGAGAACATCCCGGGAACGGAGCCGGGAAAGGCAGAGGAACATCCCGGGAATGGAGCCGGGAAAGGTGGGAGAACATCCCGGGAATGGAGCCGGGAAAGGCGGGAGAACATCCCGGGAACGGAGCCGGGAAAGGCGGGAGAACATCCCGGGAGCGGGGCCGGGAAAGGTGGGAGAACATCCCGGGAATGGAGCTGGGAAAGGCGGGAGAACATCCCGGGAACGGAGCCGGGCCCGGAGCCGCCTCCCTCCCTCAGCACTTTTTGCGCAGCAGCTCCTGCAGGTACCGCGCCACCTCCACCGCCGACTCCCAGGGCACCACGGCGGCCTGGAACGCCCCCGGCTGCTTCTCCTGGCTCTCCTGGATCAGCCTGTGCATGGGGTAGCCCTTCCTGGGGAACGCCACGTCCGCCGCCGTCAGCGTCCCGGCGGGGCAGAAGTCGTTGGCGCCGTCGCCCACGTAGAGCACGCGCTGGAACTCGACGTCCTCGCGCGCCCGCTCCGCCAGGTACTCGCCCAGGATCTTGGCCTTGCACATGTTGGCCGGGCAGCGCAGGCACTTGTGGCTGTGGTAGGGCCCCAGCGTGAGCACCCCGCGCCGGTCCAGGCTGGCCGGGTTGCTGAAGACCTTGCGGAAGAGCGAGCGGGCGCCGGCCGCGCGCAGCTTGGCCTCGATGCCGAAGGTGTTGGCGTCGGAGATGAGCACCAGCTCGAAGAGCTCCTGGTGCTTGGAGAGCAGCTGGAAGAGCTCGGCCATGCCCGGGGCCAGCGGGATGTTCTCGTAGGCGGCGCGGAGCTCGGCGGGGCGCACGCCCTGCTCGCCCAGGAAGGCCAGCACGCGCTGCATGTGCTCGTTGTAGCTGCCCCCGCGCGGGCTCTGGCGCAGCGGCTCCGGCAGCGCCCGGCCCCGCACCACGGAGTCGTCGCTGTTCTCGTCCACAATGGTCTCGTCAAAGTCAAACACCAGCAGGAAACGCGGCGGACGCGGGCCGGCCATGCCCACGCCCTGCAGGGGACGGACAGACAGACAGCGGGGTCACAGGGGTGTGGGATGGACAGACAGACAGCGGGGTCAGGGGGGTGTGGGACGGACAGACAGACAGCGGTGTTACTGGGGTGTGGGATGGACAGACAGACGGTGGTGTCAGTGGGGTGTGGGACGGACAAAACCTGGTGTTATTGGGGTGTGGGATGGACAGACAGACACCGCTGTTATTGGGACAGACCCTTGTGTCATTGGGGTGTGGGATGGACAGACCCTGCTGTCATTGGGGTGTGGGATGGACAGACCCCGCTGTCATTGGGGTGTGGGATGGACAGACAGACCCCGCTGTCATTGGGGTGTGGGATGGACAGACAGACCCCGCTGTCATTGGGGTGTGGGACGGACAGACAGACCCCGCTGTCATTGGGCCTTGGTGGCACCGTCCGTTCCCAGTCCCCCCAGGGAGGACAAACCCCGCTGGCCCCGGGACCTGAGCCGGGGCTGACGATCCCCGCCGGGCCGGGAGGGGTTAATCCCGTGCCAGGCCCCAAAGCCTCATCCTGCCCATGGAGGGATCGCCCTGAGGCTGATCCGGGCCGAGGTCACTGCGGTCACTGAGCCCAGCGGGGACAGCGGGACCGGATCACGGCATTTCCGGCCTTGGGAAAGAGCTCCGGGATCAACCTCGGACCCGGGACACCTGGGAGGGACAGGGGGGGACACCTGGGGGGGACACCTGGGGGGGACAGGGGGGACAGGGGGGACACCTGGGGGGGACAGCCCAGGCTGCTCCTCCTGTGCCACCTCTGGGACGGGGGGGACACCTGGGGGTGACACCTGGGCTGGGACAGGGGGGACACCTGGGGGGGGACAGGGGGGACAGAGGGGACACCTGGGGGGAACACCTGGGCTGGGACAGGGGGGACAGCCCAGGGGCTCCAGGTGGGATTTTAGGGACCGGTTCCCCCCCCCCCCAGAGGGTGGAAGAAGCGCCAGTGATGCCCCCGTTCCCAAGGGATGCCCAGGGTGGGATTTTGGGGTGTCCTGCAGGGCCGGGATGCCCAGGGTGGGATTTTGGGGTGTCCTGCAGGGCCGGGATGCCCAGGGTGGGATTTTGGGGTGTCCTGCAGGCCCGGGAGCTGGGCTGGACCGTCCTGGGGGATCCCTCCTGGCCCAGGGCATTCCATGCACCCCAAATCAGCCGGGCCTGGCAGCCCCCGCTCCCCTCAGCCCTTCCTGGCCACTCCAGGGTGGAATTCTGGAATTCTGGAATTAATTCTGGAATTTGGGGAGCCAGATCCCCCGGCAGTGGCACTGACCTTAAACAGGCATGGCAGCCCCACGCCCTGGCAGCACCTCCTCATGCTGGCACCATCGCGGGCCCGGGGCTGTGGGACACAGAAAAGCGGGAATTCCGTCAGTCCCGGGGCTTTTCCCGCGGGATTCCCGAGCTCGGGAGTTTCCGTTCCAAGGCTGGGAGGGGGGAGCAGAGCCCGTTCAAAGCCGCGGAGCCCTCCCGAGTCCCCGTGAGGGCAGCGAGGGAGCGGCAGAAAAATAAAAAAAAAAACGGGAAGGGCAAAACAGAAAAAAACCCAAAAAAATCAAAAAAAATCAAAAAAACCCCCAAACAAACATAAAAAAAACCCCCAAAAAACACAAAAACAAACAAAAAAAACAAACAAAAAACCCCCCAAAAACAAAACAAACAAACAAAAAACCAAAACAAAACAACAAAAGAAAAACCCGAGAACGGCAAAGAAAAAAAAATAAAGGAATAGCAAAAAAACCTGGGAACAGCAAAAAAACCCAGGAAGGGCGGCCCTGCTCCAACCCCCCCCACCCCGATTTTCTTCCAGGGAAATTCGTGGATGGATGGAGGGAGATTCCCCGCGAGTGACAGCAAAGCCGAATTCGGAATTCTGCCGACCCCTGGTGGTCCCCGGCGAGGGGAACCCTCCCCAAATCCCTCTGCCCGCTGGAAATTGGGCAATTCCCGCCGGGAATTGGAGCCGGGCAGGGCGAGCGGGGCTCGGCCGGGCCGGGAGGAGCGCGGGGATTTGTCCCCGGCTGTACGAAGGGGATTTGTGGGGATTGCGCTGGATCCCGGCCCGCTCGCCGCTATTTTGGGCACAAACAGCACCCATGACTCGGCTGGAATAAAAACCCTGCGGCACCTGGCGCAGGGAAACGGAGCTGGAAGCCGGGCTGGAAATTGTGGGAAAATCCCTTTTTTTTTTTTTTGTGAGGCCTGGAACCACACGCTGGGTGTTTATTTTGCTAAAAAAAATATTAAAAAAGCCGTCAGAACTGGAGGGTTTATTTACAGACAGAATCCGGAGCCAAAGAACGGCACAGCCAGGCTGGGAGCGGCTTCCAAAGGAAAAAAAAAAAAAAATGGGATTAAACAGGAAAGAGGAACTGGAATTTTGGTCACTGCTTGGTCACCGCCAGCAGTGAGGAAATAATTTGGGATGAGGCCTCGGGGAGAGTCGGTGGTGCTGGGAGGGAGGGAGGGAAAGAGCCCTGGGGACACTGGGGACACTGGGGAGTGAAACTGCCCCAAAAACTCCTCTGGGCCCGAGGGGTTGGGGTTTGTGGGGTGGGAAAATTCCAGGGGCAGGAGCTCGGAGCATCCCCAGATGCGGCTGCAGGAGCTGCTCCCCCAAAACCGGCCCCAAACCTGTCCCAAACCCACCCCAAAACCGGCCCTAAACCCACCCCAAAACTGGCCCAAACACCAGCCCCAAACCCGCCCCAAAAACAGCCCCAAACCTGTCCCAAACCCGCCCCAAAACCGGCCCCAAACCTGTCCCAAACCCACCTGAAAACCGGCCCCAAACCTGTCCCAAACCCACCTCAAAACCGGCCTCAAACCCGCCCCAAAACCGGCCCCAAACCCACCCCAAAACCGGCCTCAAACCCGCCCCAAAACTGGCCCCAAACCTGTCCCAAAACTGCCCCAAACCTGTCCCAAAAACAGCCCCAAATCCGCCCCAAAACCAGCCCCCAAACCGGCCCCAAACCTGTCCCAAAACTGCCCCAAACCTGCCCCAAACCCGGCCCCAAACCTGTCCCAAAACTGCCCCAAACCTGCCCCAAACACAGCCTCAAACCCGGCCCCAAACCTGTCCCAAAACTGTCCCAAACCTGCCCCAAAAGCGGCCCCAAACCTGTCCCAAAAACAGCCCCAAACTGGCCCCCAAACTGGCCCCAAACCTGTCCCAAAACTGCCCCAAACCTGCCCCAAAACTGGCCCCAAACCTGTCCCCAATACTGCCCCAAAACCAGCCTCAAACCTGTTCCAAAACCGGCCCCAAACCTGTCCCAAACCCGCGATGAACGGGATCAAAACAGGCCCCAGAATCGGGGCCAGCGTTATTCGGGATTGAGTTCCTGTGGATTATTTTGGGACTGAAATCCTCTGAGGGCTGGGGGGCTCCTGGCATCCCAAAAAACCCCAAAATCCTCGGGATACGGGCAAGGAAATCCCTCCCCAATAAAGCCGAGCTCGGCCAGGGATCTGCAATTCCCAACTGCACCCCTGATCCCACGGGAGGGGAAAAATTAATTTAGGAAATCTGCCGGACCCGAATGGATGCATGGACACCCAGCAGGGCCCGGGGGGCAGCGGGAAGGGAAATCCCAGCGGGAGAAGATCCCGAATTTTGGTGAGGAATGGGGCAAAGGGATGGGAAATCCCGGCAGGAGAAGATCCCGAATTTTGGTGCGGGATGGGAAATCCCGGCGGGAGCGGATCCCGAATTTTGGTGAGGAATGGGAAATCCCGGCGGGGGAAGATCCCAGATTTTGGTGAGGAATGGGGCAAAGGGAGGGGAAATCCCGGCGGGAGAAGATCCCGAATTTTGGTGTGGGATGGGAAATCCCGGCGGGAGAAGATCCCGAATTTTGGCGCGGAATGGGGCAAAGGGAGGGGAAATCCCGGAGGGAGAAGATCCCGAATTTTGGCATGGGATGGGAAATCCCAGCGGGAGCGGATCCCGAATTTTGGTGCGGAATGGGGCAAAGGGATGGGAAATCCCGGAGGGAGAAGATCCCGAATTTTGGTGAGGAATGGGGCAAAGGGATGGGAAATCCCAGCGGGAGAAGATCCCGAATTTTGGTGTGGGATGGGAAATCCCAGCGGGAGCGGATCCCGAATTTTGGTGAGGAATGGGGCAAAGGGAAGGGAAAACCCGGAGGGAGAAGATCCCGAATTTTGGTGCGGGATGGGGCAAAGGGAGGGGAAGTCCCGGCAGGAGAAGATCCCAGATTTTGGTGCGGGATGGGAAATCCCGGCGGGAGAAGATCCCGAATTTTGGTGAGGAATGGGGCAAAGGGAAGGGAAATCCCGGCGGGACAAGATCCCAGATTTTGGTGCGGGATGGGAAATCCCGGCGGGAGCGAATCCCGAATTTTGGTGCGGGATGGGAGAACCGGGAGCGCCTTCCCCAAATAAAAGGGGCTCCCTTGGGAAGGGAAGCGGCCGCGTTTTCCCAAAAAAGCGCAGCCGGAGGGACGGGAAATAAACGGGATTAATTGCTCAGGAATAAAGGTTTCAACTCGCCGAGTTTGGGCTGCGGGTGGGAAAACGCCGGGGAAATGCCGGGAATCGTTTCCCGGCGCCGTTTGCGCCCCGGGTTTCGGGGTTTTGGGGATCTCTGTGCCCAGAGCCGAGCGAGGAGCGGCCGAAATCGTCCCCGCCCGGCACCGGGGAGAAGCGGCCGCGGGGAGCCGGGACCGGGAGGTGCCGGTACCGGGAGCGTTCCCGGGGCACCGGCGCTCTCTGACCGTGCCCGGTCCGGAGGTTTTTAACCCCAAAGCCGATTTTGGAGCGCGGAATATTCGCGTTTTTAACCAACTCCAACCCAACTTCTGCCCTCGAGCGAGAACCGGGACCGGGACACGATCCCGCCGCCGCTGGAATTAAACCCGACCCGCTGCGAGCCCCGGCTCCCGAAAGAGCCGAAAATGCGGGAATTAACGGGAATCCCCGTTAAGGAACGCCCGGAGCGGGTCCCGCCAGCCCCGGGGTCCCCTCGTCCCTCCCCGGGCTCCGCGTTCCCCCCGAATTCCCGGGCACGGGCACGGGCGGAGCGTTCCGGGTCACCTCGGGTGACGGGGCTGCTCCGGCTTTTCCCGGGATTTGTTTTTCCTGCCGGGATCCGCGGCGTTACCGCAGCCCCGGTTCGGCCCCGGAACGCGGCGGTTCGGGGGATCCAGCCCCGGGTCCCGGATCCCGTGGCCTCTCCCCCGGTGCCGCCGGGCTGGCAGCGGCTCCGGTACCGGCACAGCCCCTCCCCGAGCTCCGCGGCTCCTCCCGGTACCGGCGGGGCTGAATCGCGGCCGCTCCGTGCCCGGGTGGCACCTCCCGGTACCGGCAGCAGCCGCAGCGGTACCGGCAGGGTCCAAGCGGGTGAGGACCGCCCCGGTACCGGCACATCCGCCCCGGGCACGGCAGGGTCCAACCGAAACAGGACCCCCCCTGTACCGGCAGGAGCCGCCCCGGTACCGGCAGGGTCCAACCGTACCGGCACCCCCCGGTACCGGCACCACCCGCCCGGCTCCCGGCAGGATCCCGCCGGGTGGAGACCCCCGGCACCGGCACCATCCGCTCCCGGCAGGGTCCAGCCGGGGGGAAACCCGCCGGTACCGGCAGCAGCCGTTGCGGATCCGGCATCTCCCGGTACCGCCGCGGTGCCGCCTCTCGCCTCCTTACCGGGTCGGAACGCGCCGGGAGCGCCCGGTCCGCCCCGGTGCCGGAGTGTGCGGGGGCGGCGCGGGGGCAGCCCGGGCTCGGGGCCGCTCCGGGGCCGGTTCGGGGCCGCTCCGGGGCCGGTTCGGGGCCGGTGCCGCCGCCGGCGCTGCCGCGAGCGCGGCCCCTTTAAAGCGACGCCGCCGGGGCCGCGCGGAGCCTCCGCAGTGCGCCGACGTCATCGCCCGCGCAGCCAATGGCGGCGCGGCTTTCCCGCCGCGGAGGGGCGGGGCCATCTCAGGCACCGCCCCCTTTCCGAGGGGCGGGGGGAGCGCCCCGCGCGGGTCCCGCCGCCCCCCCCCGCTGCCAAAAGTTGCCAAATCGGGAAAAACCAACAAAAACCCCGGTGCCCCCCCCGGTGACCGCTCCGGGCTTGTGTAACCGAACCCGTCTGGAGGGGGAGGTTCTGGCCCCGAAGCCAAGCGCGGCGCCGAGCGAGAAAAACGCCCGAATTGTCCCCAAAATAGCGGCGGGGACGGGCGGGGGGGCCCGGCGGCCGCAGCGGGCGGGGCCCCCCGGTAATTTTAGGAACCGGGACGGGCAATTGCAGGGTGGCAGTGCCAGGGCTGCCCCGCCCGGGCCCCGCCGCTATCGCGGGGGCCGCAGGAGCCGCCGAGATAAAAACACCGGGGCAGCGCCCTCGGGACACCGGGACCGCGCCGGGACGGCCAAACCCCGGCGGAGCTCGGGGCTTTTGGGTGGCTTTTAATTAAAAGCGTCCCGGAATGCAAAGGCGCGGCCGGGATTCCAAAGGTCGGGAGGAGCCGGCGGTGCCACGCTGTCCCCCGAGCCCCAAACTCAGGGATTTTTGCTCCTTTCGGTAAAATTCTGTCGCAGAGCGGAGCTCGGGGCGCTCCCCGGGCTCGCCCGGGCCGGAGGGGCCGACCCTGCCCCAGCGGCTCCTCCTGGGGAACGCCAGGGAATCCCCTCAGGGAATCAGGGAATCCTGTAAGGGAATTCTGTCAGGGAATCCTGTCAGGGAATCAGGGAATCCTGTCAGGGAATCGGGGAATCCTGTCGGGGAATCAGGGAATTCTTTTAGGGAATCCTGTCAGGGAATCCTCTTGGGGAATCCTGTCAGGGAATTATTTTAGGGAATCAGGGAATCATGTTAGGGAATCCTGTCAGGGAATTCTGTCAGGGAATCCTGTCGGGGTATCCTGTCAGGGAATTCTGTTTGTTAGGGAATCCTGTCAGGGAATTATTTCAGGGAATTATTTCAGGGAATCCTGTCAGGGAATTCTTCTCTCCCCTCCCCAGCCTGAGACTCTCCGGCTCTCCCCGGACATTTCCCCGCCCTGGAGCCGCTCCGAGCGGGAGAATCCAAAGGGGGAATTCCCCAGGGGCTCCTGCCGCTTCCCAGCGGGGCAAAGATCACCCCGGGATCACCCCGGACCCATCCCGGGCTCATCTCGGACCCATCTCGGATCCATCCCGGGCCTATCCCGCGATTATCCCAGATCCATCCCGGGATCACCCCGGATCCATCCCGGATCCCTCCCGGGCTCATCCCGGGCTCATCCCGGATCCATCCCGGGCTCATCCCGGACCCATCCCGGGCTCATCCCGGACCCATCCCGGATCCATCCCGGGCTCATCCCGGGCCCATCCCAGATCCATCCCGGGCTCATCCCGGACCCATCCCGGGCTCATCCCGGACCCATCCCGGATCCATCCCGGACCCATCCCGGACCCATCCCGCGATTATCCCGGCCCCATCCCGGACCCATCCCGGGCTCATCCCGGATCCATCCCGGACCCATCCCGGGCTCATCCCGGACCCATCCCGGATCCATCCCGGACCCATCCCGGGCCCCATCCCGGCTCCATCCCGGATCCATCCCGGCCCCATCCCGGCCCCATCCCGGGCCCATCCCGGCTCCATCCCGGACCATCCCACCCCGGGGGTTGTTGGGGACGCTCCCGGGGATTTTCCACTGCCGAGAGCCCCGGGCAGGAGGCGAGGGCAGAGCCCGGGGCACCCACGGGCGCCTTTCCCGACGCCCGGACCCGCCCGGGTCCCGCAGGGGCCGGGCCAGCCCCGCTGGCTCCGGGTTTGTCCTGGATTTTGGGACTGCGGCAGCTCCGCCGCCCTCTCCTGGCTCCGCCTTCCCAAAACGTGGCTCGGGTTAAAGCCCAAAGCCTCGGGAAGGAATTGCCGGGAAAAGCGCGCAGCTCTGGGGGCGCCGAGCCCTCGGGTTCCACCGAGGAATGGAATGGGAAAAAGCAGAGAAATAAAATGGGGAAAAAAGCAAAATAAATGTGGATTTAAAAAAAAAAAGGAAAATAAACGGGGACAATTAGGGAAAGTAAAACGGGAAAATAAAGCAAAATAAAATAGGGGAAAAGCAAAATAAAATAGGAGAAGAAAGGAAAATAAAACGGGGGAAAGCAGCAAAATAAAATAGGAGAAGGAAGCAAAATGAAATGGGAAAATAAAGCAGAAGTGGCAGGTGCAGAAAGGAGGGAACACCTGGGCAAACCCCTTGGAGTTTCCCATCCCTGTGGAATTCTGTGGGTGCAGCGAAAATGGAAATCGGAGGATCAAGAAACCACAGCAAATCCCAGCCTTGAATTCCCTGCCTTTTAAACCAAATTTTCCCATTTTCCCGTATTTTTTATTCTTTGGAAAGGATCCCACCCTGCCCTCCCAGCATCTCACAGCACGGCCAGACCGGGAAGAGGGGTTGGAATTTTTAATCTTCTTCCACAGAAAGGAAGTTCATAAATTCTCAGAATGATCCGATACAGAGCGGAGCTGAAGAGCAGGGAAAAAAAAAAAAAAAACAAAAACAAAACACAAAAACCATCCCAGATTCTGGAATTCTTGGAAGAGCAGCCTGGAATGCTGGAGAATTTATTGAGGAGGGAAAAAAATGGCTTTGGAAAACCTGGAAAACAAATTGTGGATGGCTCATTTTGGGGTTTTTCGGCATTTAAAAATCGGATTATCCTGAGCAGGAAATTGTGGCACCACTGGAGGCTGCGGGGGGGGGAATGCAGAGAATTCCAGGGAATTGCAACGTTGGGAATTCAGGACTGGAATTTTTTCCCTGCTAGAGGGGAAGAGGGGGGGGGGTTTAAATATTCTGGAGGAAATGGTTCAAAAATGGGCCCAAAAGGGGGTTTGGGCCCAAAACGGCCCTGAAACTTCCAATGTCACGGAAAACCCAACTCTGGGATTGGGAAAAGGCTGGGAAAGGATCCAGGGAGGAGCAAATTCCAGAGGTTTTCCCAACCCAGCTCCGTCCTGGGGGAGAATTCTGCCCTTCCTGGCTGAAAATGAATCCCAGAATCCACGAGCAGGGCAGAGCCCCCTGGGGGATCCCTGGGTTCGCTGGGACTGGGGTGGGAGAGGAGGAATTCCAGGAATTCCCGGGAATTCCCAGGAATTCCCAGGAATTTCCAGGAATTTGGGATTTGCTGGGCGCTGCTCTGGCAGGGGGAGAGAATTCCTGGATCCAGGGGGAGGAAAATCCAACCTGAGGGGTCCCAAGGGAGCCCCGTGGGATCCCAGCCTTGGAATGGGGCAATTCCCATGGGAACAGCTCCAGATCCCCATCCCGGACCTGGGTTTGCCCAAAATCCCCGACTCTGGCCCTAAAAACCGTCCTGGATTCCTGGGATGGAGCTGCCAGGGCTGTGGGACAGCTCCATCCCAAAATGTCCCAAAAAACCAGGCAGGAGCTCCCTGGAATCCCAGGAATTCCCTTGGTCTGATCCTCTCCTTGGAATTCCTGAATTCCCTGATCCCACTGCATTCCCTGCTCCCAGGAATTCCAGAAATTCCCTGATCCCACTGCATTCTCCTCTCAGGAATTCCAAGAATTCCTGAATTCCCTGATCTGATCCCACTGCATTCCCTGCTCCCAGGAATTCCCTGATCCCACTGCATTTTCCTCTCAGGAATTCCAGGAATTCCCTGATCCCACCGCATTCCTCTCTATAGAAATTCCCTATCCCTGATCCCACTGCATTCCCTGCTCCCAGGAATTCCAGGAATTCCCTGATCCCACTGTATTCCTCTCTATAGAAATTCCCAGTCCCTGATCCCACTGCATTCCCCTCTCCAGGAATTCCTGAATTCCCTGATCCCATTACATTTTCCTCTCAGGAATTCCTGAATTCCCTGATCCCACTGCATTCCCTGCTCCCAGGAATTCCAGAATTCCCTGATCTGATCCCACTGCATTCCCTGCTCCCAGGAATTCCCTGATCCCACTGCATTCCCCTCTCAGGAATTCCAGGAATTCCTGAATTCCCTGATCCCACTGCATTCCTCTCTATAGAAATTCCCTATCCCTGATCCCATTGCATTCCCTACTCCCAGGAATTCCAGGAATTCCCTGATCCCACTGCATTCTCCTCTCAGGAATTCCAGGAATTCCCTGATCCCACTGTATTCCTCTCTACAGAAATTCCCAGTCCCTGATCCCACTGCATTCCCCTCTCCAGGAATTCCTGAATTCCCTGATCCCATTACATTTTCCTCTCAGGAATTCCTGAATTCCCTGATCCCACTGCATTCCCTGCTCCCAGGAATTCCAGAATTCCCTGATCCCACTGCATTCCCCTCTCAGGAATTCCAGGAATTCCAGAATTCCCTGATCCCACTGCATTCCCCTCTCAGGAATTCCAGGAATTCCAGGAATTCCCTGATCCCACCGCATTCCCCTCTATAGAAATTCCCAGTCCCCGATCCCACTGCATTCCCCTCTCCGGAATTCCAGGAATTCCCTAAATCCGGAGCTCCATCCCCAAATTCACCGATCCCACGGGAAAGCCGCCGAACCCCGGCCTGGCTCGGAGCCCTCTCCTCCCCCTGCTGGCTGATCCCGCACCTCCCATTCCCAAATTTCCCCAACGTGCAGGACAAAATCTCCCTCCCAATCAAATTCCCGTCCGTTCATTCCTGGATCCGCATCCAGCGGGAATATCTGACCCTGGCAGCTGAAGGGAAACCGGGAAAAGGGAAATTTTAAAAAACCAACAAAAAAACCCCAAAAAAAAAGCCCTAAAAAATAAATAAATGCAGAAATCACCACGGGTTTGGGATGATTTTTCCAGAAACTTTTGGGGATTTTTTTTTTTTTCTCCTCTCTTCTCCGAAGCACCTTGGAGTCGTGGGGTTGGGGAATTTGGGAAAAGCATCTTTGAGGAATCACATTGGGGCTGATTATAAAAATTTCTCTATTGTACAACAGAGGTGCAGCTACACTGAAAAAAATTACACCGTTTATGGAAATACAATTATTATTATTATTATCATCATCATCAATTTTTTTTTTTTTTGGCTTTTTTTTGTTTTAGAAACAGACTCTACTAAATAGGATCTATACAAAAAACCTCTAAAATAATTTCTGTAGTAAAATAAAGAAGTGTGTTAGGAGAGCTACACAAAAAACAACGGGAGGGGGTTTTTTTGTTTTTTGGTGGGTTTTTTTTTTTGCTTTTTTCCTTTTTTTTTTTTTGTTCTTTTTTTGTTTTTCTGGGTGAATGCTCCGAGCTCGGGGTGCTGAAAGGAATCATTACGTACACAGTGATCATTAATGCTCTGTATTAATTAACTCACAGCCTTTCCCATTAGTACAAAGAGCCCGGGCCCGCCTCCTCTTTGAGGAGAGGGCCAGGATATAAAAGCCAAGCAAACCTCGTCAGCTGATATGAAATTAGAAAATTCCACCAGGCTCGGCAGCCGGGGCTTAGAAAAGTCACCGGGAAAACACAAAGTGGGGATTTCAGTCCTGGGGGGTCCTCGAGAGGGGACCCGGGGGGGGGGAAAGTGGGGCAGAGCCCAGGAAAGGGGTGGGGTGGTGGGAGGGGGTCCCAGAGCCAGAATGGATCCCAGATCCCAGGGCCAGAATGGATCCCAGATCGCAGGGCCAGAATGGATCCCAGAGCTGGAACATGGATCCCAGATCCCAGAATGGATCCCAGATCCCAGGGCCAGAATGGATCCCAGAGCCAGAATGGATCCCAGAGCTGGAACATGGATCCCAGAGCCAGAATGGATCCCAGGGCCAGAATGGATCCCAGATCCTAGGGCCAGAATGGATCCCAGGGCTGGAACATGGATCCCAGATCCCAGGGCCAGAATGGATCCCAGAGCTGGAACCCGGATCCCAGGGCCAGAATGGATCCCAGAGCCAGAATGGATCCCAGATCCCAGGGCCAGAATGGATCCCAGATCCCAGAGCCAGAATGGATTCCAGGGCTGGAACATGGATCCCAGAGCTGGAACCTGGACCCCAGAGCCAGAATGGATCCCAGAGCTGGAACCTGGACCCCAGAGCCAGAATGGATCCCAGAGCTGGAACCTGGACCCCAGAGCCAGAATGGATCCCAGATCCCAGAGCCAGAATGGATCCCAGGGCCAGAATGGATCCCAGAGCTGGAACCTGCATCCCAGAGCTGGAACCCAGACCCAGATCCTGGATCCCAGACTCAGATTGGATCCTAAAGCTGGATCCCAGATCCCAGACCCAGATCCCAAGCGCGGTGTGGGGTGGCAGGAGGGCAGATCCCAGATCCCATTGTGGATCCCGGATCCCAGGCCCAGATCCCATCCTGGATCCCAGATCCCATCCTGGATCCCACCCCGTGTCCGTGCAGCTGTGCCAGCCTGGCCTTGCCCAGGTGTGCCCGTGGTGGCTCTGGGGCTCAATCCCGTCCCAGATCCCAAACTCTGACCCCAAACACGAAGTGGGGCGGCAGCAGAGCAGACCCTGGACCCCAAACCCGGCGCTCAGGTCCCCGATCCCAGCCCACGTCAGTGGGGCTGTGCCAGGCTGGCCTCACCCAGGAGGTGCCACAGGAAGCCCTGGCTGTGGCTCAGGCTCTCGATGCCACCCCAGAGCCCACACCTGGGCCCCAGGTGCCGGCCGGGGTCAGTGGGGCTGTGCCAGGCTGGCCTTGTCCCGGTGCCACAGGGAGCTGTGCCCACGGCCATGCCAGTCCAGTCCCACCCCAGCTCCCATCCCACACCTGGGTGCCAGCTCCCACACCTGGATTCCAGCTCCCATCCCACACCTGGATCCCAGCTCCTACACCTGGATCCCAGCTCCCACACCTGGATCCCAGCTCCCACACCTGGGTCCCAGCTCCTACACCTGGATCCCAGCTCCCACACCTGGATTCCAGCCCCTACACCTGGGTGCCAGCTGATGTCAGTGCGCCCGTGCCCAGCTGCTCTCACCCAGGTGCCGCAGGAAGCCGTGCCCATGGCTGTGCCCACAGCACCTCAATCCCCTCCCAGCTCCCACACCTGGGTCCCAGCTCCCACACCCGGGTCCCAGCCGATGTCAGTGCAGCTGCCAGTCCCAGGCTGCTCTCACCCAGGTGCCGCAGGAAGCCGTGCCCATGGCTGTGCCCACAGCACCTCAATCCCCTCCCAGCTCCCACACCTGGGTCCCAGCTCCCACACCTGGGTCCCAGCTCCCATACCTGGATCCCAGCTCCCATACCTGGGTGCCAGGCGATGTCAGTGTGGCCGTCAGTCCCAGGCTGCTCTCACCCAGGTGCCGCAGGAAGCTGTGCCCGTGCTCACAGCGCCTCAATCCCCTCCCAGCTCCCCTCCCAGCTCCCTCCCCATGTCCCAGCTCCCAAACCTGGATGCCAGGTGCCAGGTGCCGGGCGCTGTCAGTGCGGCTGCGCGGGGCCGCCCTTGTCCAGGTGCCGCAGGAAGCCGTCGCTGCCGTGCCCGTGCCCGTGCCCGCGGTGGTTCAGGGGCTCGCTCTTGAACAGGGCGGGGGGCGGCGGCAGGTGCGGCACGGGGGGCACGGGCAGGTGCTGGGGGTGGTGCCCCCCGTGCGGGTGGTGCCCGTGGGGCGGCAGGGCCAGGGCTCCGTAGGGGTGCGGGACGGGGCGCGGCGGCGCGGCCGGGCCCAGCCCCAGCGCGGCGCCCGCGGCCGGAGGGGCCGGGCAGGGCCCGGGCAGCAGCGCGGGGCCGGCGGCGCCGGCGGGGCCGGGGCTGGTGCCGGGGCTGGTGACACGGAAACATTTCTCCTTGTGCGCCTTGAGCATGTTGGAGAAGCGGAAGCGCTGCCCGCAGACGTCGCACGGGTACGGCTTCTCGCCCGTGTGCGTGCGCCGGTGCCGCTTCATGTTGGGCCGGCTGGTGAAGCTCTTGCCGCAGATCTCGCAGATGAACGGCTTCTCTCCTGCCAGGGACACGCAGGGACGGGGGTCAGAGATCCTGGGAAACCTCCCTGAGGCATGGAGAACCCCTGGGAAACCTCCCTGAGGCATGGAGAACCCCCTGGGAAACCTCCCTGAGGCATGGAGAACCCCTGGGAAATCAACTGAGCCATGGAGAGTGCCCTGAGCCTTGGAGAAACCTCTGGGAAATCACCTGAGCCATGGAGAAACCCCTGGGAAAATCACCTGAGCCATGGAAAACCCTGAGCCATGGAGAAACCCCTGAGCCATGGAGAAACCCCTGAGCCATGGAGATACCCCTGAGCCATGGAGAACACCCTGGGAAAATCACCTGAGCCATGCAGAAACCCCTGGGAAAATCACCTGAGCCATGGAGAAACCCTGAGCCATGGAGAAACCCCCTGGGAAACCTCCCTGAGCCATGGACAAACCCCTGGGAAAATCACCTGAGACCTGGGAGAACCCCCTGAGCCATGGAGAGCCCCCTGAGCCATGGAGAACACCCTGGGAAAATCACCTGAGCCATGCAGAAACCCCTGGGAAAATCACCTGAGCCATGGAAAACCCTGAGCCATGGAGAAACCCCCTGGGAAACCTCCCTGAGCCATGGACAAACCCCTGGGAAAATCACCTGAGCCATGGACAAACCCCTGGGAAAATCACCTGAGACCTGGGAGAACCCCCTGAGCCATGGAGAAACCCCTGGGAAAATCACCTGAGCCATGGAGAAACCCCTGGAAAATCACCTGAGACCTGGGAGAACCCCCTGAGCCATGGAGAACACCCTGGGAAAATCACCTGAGCCATGGAGAAACCCTTGGAAAATCAACTGAGCCATGGAGAGCCCCCTGAGCCATGGAGAACCTCTGGGAAAATCACCTGAGCCATGGAGAAACCCTGGGAAAATCACCTGAGACCTGGGAGAACCCCCTGAGCCATGGAGAAACCCCTGGGAAAATCACCTGAGCCACGGAGAAACCCCTGGGAAAATCACCTGAGCCATGGAGAAACCCCTGGGAAATCACCTGAGCCATGGAGAACTCTGTGAGCTCCCCTGAGCCCTGGAGAACCCCTGGAAAAAATCAGCTAAGCCTGCCTGGAAAAATCACCAGAGGCCTGGGAAACAGCGCTGCCTTTAGGGATCAACAGGGGTTTAGGAAATCCTGGCTCCCCTCAGGGTTTGGGGCCGAAAGGCTCTGAAATCCTGGCTCAGGGTCAAAAGGCTCTGAAATCCTGGCTCAGTTTGGATTTGGGGCCAAAAGGCTCTGAAATCCTGGCTCAGTTTGGATTTGGGGCCAAAAGGCTCTGAAATCCTGGCTCAGTTTGGGTTTGGGGCCAAAAGGCTCTGAAATCCTGGCTCAGTTTGGGTTTGGGGCCAAAAGGCTCTGAAATCCTGGCTCAGTTTGGGTTTGGGCCCAAAAGGCTCTGAAATCCTGGCTCAGTTTGGGTTTGGGGCCAAAAGGCTCTGAAATCCTGGCTCCCCTCAGGATCTGGGGTCAAAAGGCTCTGAAATCCTGGCTCAGTTTGGGTTTGGGGCCAAAAGGCTCTGAAATCCTGGCTCAGTTTGGGTTTGGGGCCAAAAGGCTCTGAAATCCTGGCTCCCCTCAGGGTTTGGGGCCAAAAGGCTCTGAAATCCTGGCTCAGGGTCAAAAGGCTCTGAAATCCTGGCTCAATCTGGGTTTGGGGCAAAAAGGCTCTGAAATCCTGGCTCCCCTCAGGATCTGGGGCCAAAAGGCTCCAGCCAGAGGCTCCTCCAGACCAAGACACCCAGGCAATAATTCCCACTTCCCCCCCAGGAAATCCCAGCTGCAACTGTCACGCCAGCAAGGAAAGGGATCCAAGGCAGGGAATGAAGCTCTCCCAGCTGGAGAACACCCCCAGATCCCGAGGGAACCCCCTGGGAATGCCCTCCCAGCCCTCACCAGTGTGGGTTTTCATGTGCTCATCGAAGTACTGCTTCATGTTGAAGTCCTTGCCACACCACTGGCACATGAACTGCTTGTGCCCGATGTGGATGCTCATGTGCGAGCGCAGCTGGTACTTGTACTGGAACCTCTCGTCGCAGTTCTGGGGGAAAAAACGGGAATTTTGGGGCTTGGGGAAACTGGGAGTGAGCTGGGGCTGGGCAGAAACACCTCAGAGAAAGAAGGGATTGAAATGATTTATTGAGGGGTGGGATGAGGGTTTGGATCGGGAGGGTGGAAGGGCTGGAACTGAGGGGGGAAAGTTGGAATTGAGTGGGGAAAGCTGGAATTCAGTGGAGGAAAGCTGGAATTATTGAGTGGGGAAAACTGGAATTGAGTGGGGGAAAGCTGGAATTGAGGGAGAAAAGCTGGAATTGAGTGGGAAAAGCTGGAACTGAGTGGGAAAAGCTGGAATTATTGAGTGGGGAAAGCTCGAATTGAGGGGGAAAAGCTGGAATCGAGTGAGAAAAGCTGGAATTGAGTGGGAAAAGCTGGAATTGAGTGGGAAAGATGGAATTGTGTGGGGAAAGCTGGAATTGAGGTGGGGAAAGATGGAATTTTGTGGGGAAAGCTGGAATTGAGTGGGGAAAGCTGGAATTGAGGGGGAAAAGCTGGAATTGAGGGGGAAAGATGGAATTGTGTGGGGAAAGCTGGAATTGAGGGGGGAAAGCTGGAATTGTATGGGAAAAGGTGGAATTTTGTGGGGAAAGCTGGAATTGAGTGGAGGAAAGCTGGAATTTTTGAGTGAGAAAAGCTGGAATTGAGGTGGGGAAAGCTGGAATTGAGGTGGGGAAAGATGGAATTGAGTGGGGAAAGCTGGAATTGAGTGGAGGAAAGCTGGAATTATTGAGTGGGGAAAGCTGGAATTTTTGAGTGAGAAAAGCTGGAATTGAGGTGGGGAAAGCTGGAATTGAGTGGGGAAAGCTGGAATTGAGGGGGAAAAGCTGGAATTGAGTGGAGGAAAGCTGGAATTATTGAGTGGGGAAAGCTGGAATTTTTGAGTGAGAAAAGCTGGAATTGAGGTGGGGAAAGCTGGAATTGAGTGGGAAAGATGGAATTGAGTGGGAAAGCTGGAATTGAGTGGAGGAAAGCTGGAATTGAGGGGGAAAAGCTGGAATTGAGGTGGGGAAAGCTGGAATGGAGTGGGGAAAGCTGGAATTGAGTGGGAAAGATGGAATTGAGTGGGAAAAGCTGGAATTGAGTGGGAAAAGCTGGAATTGAGTGGGAAAGCTGGAATTGAGTGGGAAAAGCTGGAATTGAGTGGGGGAAAGCTGGAATTGAGTGGGGGAAAGCTGGAATTGAGTGGGAAAAGCTGGAATTGAGGTGGGAAAGGTGGAATTATTGAGTGGGGGAAAGCTGGAATTTTTGAGTGAGAAAAGCTGGAATTGAGGTGGGGAAAGCTGGAATTGTGTGGGAAAAGCTGGAATTGTGTGGGGAAAGCTGGAATTGAGTGGGGAAAGCTGGAATTATTGAGTGGGGAAAGCTGGAATTATTGAGTGGGGAAAGCTGGAATTGTGTGGGGAAAGCTGGAACTGAGTGGGGAAAGCTGGAATCGAGTGGGGGAAAGCTGGAATTTTTGAGTGAGAAAAGCTGGAATTATTGAGTGGGGAAAGCTGGAACTGAGTGGGAAAAGCTGGAATTGAGGGGGAAAAGCTGGAATTGAGTGGGGAAAGCTGGAACTGAGGTGGGGAAAGCTGGAATTGAGGTGGGAAAGGTGGAATTGAGTGGGGAAAAGCTGGAATTGAGGGGGAAAGCTGGAACTGAGTGGGGAAAGCTGGAATTGAGTGGGAAAAGCTGGAATCGGGTGGGAAAAGCCTGGCAGGGATGGGGTTTTCCTGGGAACAAAGGGCTCCTGTGGGTCTCTGTCCACTCGGGGACTCTGCCTCCCTCCAGACCAGCCCCTCACCAGCTCCCCCTGGATTTAACCCTCAATCCCCCCAGGGAGGGACCTGGGCTGGGATCAGCACCTGGGGATTCCAACTTCTCAAACCCTGATAAAAACACCCCTCATTCCCACCCCATCCAGGGCCATTCCCACTTCCCAGAGGCATTCCCATGGATTTACCCCATGGATTTAACCCCCCTCAATCCCTCCAGAGATCCCTGTGTTGGCACCACCCCTCAGTGATTCCCCCACACAGAGAATCCCCAAACTCTGATAAACGCCCACCTTGTTCCCACCCCATCCAAGGCTATTCCCATTCCCAGGAGCATTCCCATGGATTTACCCCATGGATTTAACCCCCCTCAATCCCTCCAGAGATCCCTCTGCAGGCACCACCCCTCAGTGATTCCCCCACACAGAGAATCCCCAAACTCTGATAAACGCCCACCTTGTTCCCACCCCATCCAAGGCCATTCCCATTCCCAGGATCGGTCCCTCCTCTCATTCCCACCCCATCCAAGGCCATTCCCATGGATTTATCCCACGGATTTAACCCCTCTCAATTCCTCCAGAGACCCCTGAGCAGGGACCTTTGCTCGTCATTCCCCCATGCAGAGAATTCCCAAACTTTGATGGAACCCCCCCTTGTTCCCTCCCCATCCAAGGCCATTCCCAGGATCGTTCCCACCCCATCCAAGGCCATTCCCAGTCCCAGGAGCATTCCCTCCCCTCATTCCCAGCCCATCCAAGGCCATTCCCATTCCCAGGATCGTTCCCTCCCCTCATTCCCACACATCCAAGGCCATTCCCATTCCCAGGATCGCTCACTCCCCTCATTCCCAGCCCATCCAAGGCCATTCCCATTCCCAGGATCGTTCCCTCATTCCCACCCCATCCAAGGCCATTCCCGGGATGGTTCCCAGCCCATCCAAGGCCATTCCCAGGATCGTTCCCTCATTCCCAGCCCATCCAAGGCCATTCCCATTCCCAGAATCATTCCCAGCCCATCCAAGGCCATTCCCAGTCCCGGGATCGTTCCCTCCCCTCATTCCCACCCATCCAAGGCCATTCCCAGGATCGTTCCCTCATTCCCACCCCATCCAAGGCCATTCCCGGGATGGTTCCCAGCCCATCCAAGGCCATTCCCATTCCCAGAATCATTCCCAGCCCACCCAAGGCCATTCCCAGAATCATTCCCACCCACCCAAGGCCATTCCCAAGGATTCCCCGGGGTTCCCCGGGGCCGATCCCCGCTGCTCACCTCGCAGCGGAAGGGCTTTTCCCCCGAGTGCTGCAGGGAGTGCACCTTGAGGCTCATGCTGCGCTTGAAGGACTTGCCGCAGGTCTCGCAGGTGAAGGGCATGTCCTTGGTGTGGGCTGCAGCACAGAAAAGCGGTCACGGAAAAGGGGCAAATCCCGGGAGAACCAGCAGGGCAGGAACATTCCTGAGGATTCCGCGCGGGGCAGCGGCTCCTGGGGCGCTCTGTGAGCGCAGGGCCGGGCTTCTCCTTGTTCAGCTCAGGGGGTTTTGGGCCAAGGGCAAACTCGGGCTGGGTTCCGTGGAATCCCCAGATTCTGGGGTGGGAAGGACCCTAAAGATCCATTCCCAGCCCCTGCCCTGGGCAGGGACACCTCGAACGGTCCCAGCTGGGCGTGGGCAGGGATGGAATTAATGGGATTCAGGATTGAAGCTGATGCTGAGAGGAAGCACAGAGCTGAGGGTGAAATTCAGGAGAGCCCTGGATCCTTCCCTTCTCCAGGGGAACATTCCCAGCTCTCCCAGCCTGATCTTCCCCCTGATTGTTTCAATTCCCCGCAATGATTTCAATTTCCTCTATTTCAATTTCCAGGATTGTTTTAATTCCCCCGATAATTCCAAATCCCTCTGATAATTTCAATTCCCCTGATAATTTCAATTTCCATGAATATTTCAATTTCCCCGATAATTTTGATTCCCCCAATAATTTCAATTCCCCCAATAATTTCAATTTCCACGAACATTTCAATTCCCCCGATAATTTCAATTTCCCCGATTATTTTAATTTTCCCTGATAATTTTTGATTTCCCCAATTTCCATTCCCCCAATAATTTCAATTTCCACGAACATTTCAATTCCCCTGAATACTTCAATTTCCCCGATTATTTTAATTTTCCTGATAATTTCAATTCCCCTGATAATTTTAATTCCCCTGAACATTTCAATTTCCCTGATTATTTTAATTTTCCCCGATAATCTCGATTTCCCCAATTTCAGTTCCCCCGATAATTTCAATATCCATGAATATTTCAATTTCCCCGATTATTTTAATTTTCCCCGATAATTTCAATTTCCCCAATTTCAATTCCCCCAACAACTTCAATTTCCACGAACATTTCAATTCCCCTGAATACTTCAATTTCCCCGATTATTTTCATTTTCCCCGATAATCTCGATTTCCCCAATTTCAATTCCCCCAGTAATTTCAATTCCCCTGAACATTTCAATTTCCCTGATAATTTCAATTTCTCCGATAATTTTGATTTCCTCAGTTTCAATTCCCCCAATAATTTCAATTTCCCACAATAATTTCAATTTCCCCGATTATTTTCATTTTCCCCGATAATCTCGATTTCCCCAATTTTAATTCCCCCCATAATTTCAATTCCCTCGAACATTTCAATTTCCTTGATAATTTCAATTTCCCCGATTATTTTAATTTTCCCTGATAATTTTGATTCCCCCAATAATTTCAATTCCCCCGATAATTTCAATTCCTATGAATATTTCAATTTCCCCGATAATTTTGATTTCCCCAATTTCAATTCCCCCAATAATTTCAATTCCCCCAATAGTTTCAATTTCCCGGATTATTTTAATTTTCCATGATAATTTTGATTTCCCCAATTTCAATTCCCCCAATAATTTCAATTTCCATGAATATTTCAATTTCCCTGATAATTTCAATTCCCCTAATAATTTCAATTCCCCCGATAATTTCAATTTCCCCGATTATTTTAATTTTCCCCGATAATTTCGATTTCCCCAATTTCAATTCCCCCAACAACTTCAATTTCCACGAACATTTCAATTCCCCCAATAATTTCAATATCCATGAATATTTTGATTTCCCCGATAATTTTGATTTCCCCAATTTCAATTCCCCCAGTAATTTCAATTCCCCCAATAATTTCAATTTCCCGGATTATTTTAATTTTCCATGATAATTTTGATTTCCCCAATTTCAATTCCCCCAATAATTTCAATTCCCCTGAACATTTCGATTTCCCTGATAATTTCAATTTCCGCGATAATTTCAATTCCCCTGAACATTTCAATTCCCCTGATAATTTCAATTTCCCCGATTATTTTAATTTTCCCTAATAATTTTGATTCCCCCAATAATTTCAATTCCCCCGATAATTTCAATTCCTATGAATATTTCAATTTCCCCGATAATTTTGATTTCCCCAATTTCAATTCCCCCAATAATTTCAATTTCCATGAATATTTCAATTTCCCTGATAATTTCAATTCCCTGATAATTTCAATTCCCCTGAACATTTCAATTTCCCCGATAATTTTGATTTCCCCGATAATTTCGATTTCCCCAATTTCAATTCCCCCAACAACTTCAATTTCCACGAACATTTCAATTCCCCCAATAATTTCAATTCCCCTGAACATTTCAATTTCCCCGATAATTTTGATTTCCCCGATTTCAATTCCCCCAATAATTTCAATTCCCCTGAGCATTTCAATTTCCCCGATAATTTCGATTGCCCCAATTTCAATTTCCCTGAACATTTCAATTCCCCCAATAATTTCAATTTCCCCAATTATTTCAATTTCCCCGATAATTTCGATTCCCCCAATAATTTCAATTCCCCTGAACATTTCAATTTCCCTGATTATTTTAATTTTCCCCGATAATCTCGATTTCCCCAATTTCAGTTCCCCTGATAATTTCAATTCCCCTGAACATTTCAATTCCCCTGATAATTTCAATTCCCCCAATAATTTCAATTTCCCCGATTATTTTAATTTCCCCGATAATTTCAATTTCCCCAATAATTTTGATTTCCTCAGTTTCAATTCCCCCAATAATTTCAATTTCCCCCAATAATTTCAATTTCCCCGATTATTTTCATTTTCCCCGATAATCTCGATTTCCCCAATTTCAATTCCCCCAGTAATTTCAATTCCCCTGAACATTTCAATTTCCTCGATAATTTCAATTTCCCCAATTATTTTAATTTTCCCCGATAATTTCGATTTCCCCCAGTAATTTCAATTCCCCTGAACATTTCAATTCCCCCAATAATTTCAATTTCCCCAATTTCAATTCCCCTGAACATTTCAATTCCCCCAATAATTTCAATTTCCCCGATTAATTTAATTTTCCTCGATAATCTCGATTCCCCCAGTAATTTCAATTCCCCTGAACATTTCAATTCCCCTGATAATTTCAATTTCCCCGATTATTTTAATTTTCCCTAATAATTTTGATTCCCCCAATAATTTCAATTCCCATGAATATTTCAATTTCCCTGATAATTTTGATTTCCCCAATTTCAATTCCCCCAATAATTTCAATTTCCCGGATTATTTTAATTTTCCATGATAATTTTGATTTCCCCAATTTCAATTGCCCCAATAATTTCAATTTCCATGAATATTTCAATTTCCCTGATAATTTCAATTCCCCCAATAATTTCAATTTCCCCGATCATTTTAATTTTCCCCGATAATCTCGATTTCCCCAATTTCAATTCCCCCAGTAATTTCAATTCCCCTGAACATTTCAATTTCCCCGATAATTTCAATTTCCCCGATAATTTCAATTTCCCCAATAATTTTGATTTCCCCAGTTTCAATTCCCCCAATAATTTCAATTTCCCACAATAATTTCAATTTCCCCAATTTCAATTCCCCCAACAACTTCAATTTCCACGAACATTTCAATTCCCCCAATAATTTAAATTTCCCCGATAATTTCAATTTCCCCGATAATCTCGATTCCCCCAATAATTTCAATTCCCTGAACATTTCAACATCCCCAGGTGACCCCAATTTCCCGTGCCCGGCCACTCACCAACCATGTGTTTGCGCACGTGGGCCATGGTGTAGAATTTCTTCTCGCAGATCTCGCAGGAGAATTTCTTCTCGGCGTAGCCGTGCACGATCTTGATGTGCTCGTGGAGCGACCAGAGCTTCTTGAAGGATTTGTTGCAGGACACGCACTGGGGTGGACACAGAGGCAGCTGGGTTAGGGGGGTTCCGGGCTGGGGGGAAGGTTTGGCAAAAAAAAAAGGGCCCAAAATGTTGAAAAAGGTGCCTGGGAATGTGGATTTTGGGATTGCACCTGTGGGGAATGGAGGCGGTGAAAATGTGGATTTTGGGATTGCACCTGAGGGGAATGGAGGCGGTAAAAATGTGGATTTTTGGGATTATACCTGAGGGGAGGAAAGGCAGTGAAAATGTGGATTTTTGGGATTATACCTGAGGGGAGGAAAGGCAGTGAAAAAGGTGTCTGAGAATGTGGATTTTGGGATTGCACCTGTGGGGAATGGAGGCGGTAAAAATGTGGATTTTGGGATTACACCTGAGGGGAATGGAGGCAGTGAAAAAGGTGTCTGAGAATGTGGAATTTTGGGATTACACCTGAGGGGAATGGAGGCGGTAAAAATGTGGATTTTGGGATTACACCTGAGGGGAATGGAGGCGGTAAAAATGTGGATTTTGGGATTGCACCTGAGGGAATGGAGGCAGTGAGAATGTGGATTTTGGGATTATACCTGAGGGGAATGGAGGCGGTGAAAATGTGGATTTTGGGATTGCACCTGAGGGGAATGGAGGCAATAAAAATGTGGATTTTTGGGATTGCACCTGAGGGGAATGGAGGGAGGCAGTGCTGGTGTTCTGGTGCCTCCTGATCCCAAAATCCAAGAGCACGGGAGGGGCACAGGGGCAGCTCCACAGGCCCTGGGGCTGCTGGGCTGGGAGAGTCCAACCCTGGAGAAGGGAAATCCAAACCCTGGAGGGAGAAGGACCCAAACCCTTGGAGCAGGAAAATCCTAACATTTTCAGTGAGAAGGGAAATCCAAACCCTTGAAGAGGGAAGGATCCAAACCCTTGGAATGGAAAAATCCAAACCCTTGGAGTGGGAAGATTCAAACCCTTGGAGAAGGAAGAATCCAAACTCTTGGACTGGGAAAATCCAAATTCTTGGACTGGGAAAATCCAAATCCCCGGAGTGGGAAAATCCAAACCCCTGAAGAGGGAAGGATCCAAACCCTTGGAATGGAAAAAATCCAAACTGTCGGAGTGGGAAAATCCAAACATTTTCAGTGAGAAGGATCCAAACCCTTGGAACAGGAAGAATCCAAACTCTTGGAGGGCAAAGAATCCAAACCCTTGGAGTGGAAAAATCCAAACTCTTGGAGAGGGAAGATCCAAACCCGTGGTGCTGAAAAAAAATCCAAACCCTTGGAGCAGAAAGAATCCAAACTCTGGAGAGGGAAGAATCCAAACCCTTGGAGCAGAAGGAATCCAAACATTCTCAGTGAGAAGGATCCAAACCCTCGGTGAGACAAGAATCCAAGCCCTTGGAGTGGGAAAATCCAAGCCCTTGGAGTGGGAAAATCCAAACTCACGGAGAGGGAAACTCCAAACTCACGGAGAGGGAAAATCCAAACTCACGGAGAGGGAAAATCCAAACTCACGGAGAGGGAAAATCCAAACTCACGGAGAGGGAAAATCCAAACTCACGGAGAGGGAGGAACCTGACAGAGCTGGAGGAGGCTGACACCACTGAATTCCCAAAGCCCCATCCAGCCCCTGCTGCCCTCCCAAATCCAGGTGTGGCCACTCCAGGCTCTCCCATCCCTCTGGATCTCCATGGGAAGCAGCTCCCATCCCGCTGGACACGCCGGGATCGGCTCCTCCTCTCTTCGTTCATGGAAAGTCCAAAGTGGCACTGGAGGCTGAGAATTCCTTCCCAAAACTCCCGTGGAACGTCCGGGCAATCATCCCCCTCAAGGATCTCAGGCTTCAGCTCTTCCTTTTCCCAGCAGCTCTTCCCAAAAACTTCAGTTAAAAAATTCCCCGTGTGGAAATCCCGGAGCGCGAGGAAACCAAACCGTCTTCAGCTCGGAGCGCACAGGGAGGAACTGCGCCTTGTCCTGGGGCTTTTTTTGGGATGTTTGGGGTTTTTTGGGATGTCTCCACTTCCCAGCCCAGCCATTCCCACCCTTTCCCCGTCAGTCAGAAGGGCTGGGTGCTGATTAATGAGCAAATTAACGAGTTCTGCTCGTTGGGAATGTTTCCTCTCCACCGGGATCGCGGCAGGGTTGGGAATTCTCACCTGGAATCCCGCAGGCACCGAGGGGGCTCTGCCCCACAGCACCCGCCTGGATCCCCCCTTGGGAGGGGAAAAAATTCCTGGAGAGCAAAGAAATCCCATGGAACGACCCCCAAATCCTGGGATTTTACAGGGAAAGGAGCCCTTGGAGGGGCCGAGGCCACACCAGAATCCAGGATTAAAACTGAGAGGGAGGAACCACACAGAGCCCAAGGTGAGGGCAGAAATGCCCTGAAGGTGCTGGCGGTGATGGGTGAAAAAGCAGAAATTACCTGGAAAAACAGATTTGTTCCATCCCCAGGAGGAAAAACTGGGAGGAGCCAGCCTTGGTTTTCGTTTCAGCCCAACGTTAAACCAGGTTTATCCCAGGACAAAGCTCCCCCTCGACACATTTAACCCCAAACTGAGGGAAATTTTAATTTTCCCTCAATCCTATTGGCAACTGGAATGAAAACACAGCAACAGGCAGCTGGAAAACACATCCCAAAGGCAGGACAGAACAAGAATTGCTGGATTTATTCCTGGATATTGAGGACCTGAAGTTTCTGGACCAGATTCCTCTGGATTTAAACCATAATTTCTATAATTTCTCATTTTCTTATGACTGTTGGACACATGTGTAGATGGATATAGGATATTTCACCATTTTATGTGTTCAAAATATTTAGGAATTCCTGCTTAAATTTTAATTCCTTTATTTTTTAAATTCCTGCTTAAATTTTATGCTGTGAATGAATCCCCTGCTTGCTGGGGCATCTCTTAAATTCCCATTTAAATCCTCCCTGCTGCACTGAACTTTAAAAAATATTTCTTTCAAAAGCTGCAAAAATTAAATTAATAGTAATATAAATTAATATTTATATTAAATTATATTATATTATTATATATATTATATATTATTAAATATAATATATATATTATATTATATAAAATTAAATTTATATTAATAAATCCTTCCTTGAGCTGAAACTTCAGGGAAAAAAAAAAAACAGCCCAGAATTACACAGAGCTGGGAAAAGAGCTTGGAAAAGAGAAATTGCAATAAATATTCCATGTCTCCCACACAGTGGGAGCTGAGGATCAACCCAGTTCAGCATTGAAAGCAAACAAACAATGAAAAATGTTCAATTCTTGTGCTCAAAATTGCCCATAAATTGCCCATCCCAGGGAATTCCTGGCATTTTCCCCTGGAAAGCTCACCTGGAGGACACGGAAACCCCTGGAATTCTAAACTCACTGAGAGATGAGGGTGTTCAGCAGCAGGAGGAGGAGAAGGATTTACCACAGAACTTCAGATTTTTGGGACCATTCACTCCAGACTCTGACCCTGCTAAAGGAGCTTGGCGTCCCCAACTCACAGTTTACTCCTGGAGTAGCTGCTCAGAGCAGCTGGGCGCTCTTTCCCTGCCATCCCCTCCTTTTGGGAGACCCCAAAATGTGGGATAAGGCAGAGCCTGGGCCCGGCTCAGCACCCGGGGCTGTGCAAAATGAGATTTTTTTTTTTTTTTCCCCCTGTGAAGCGTCCGCCAGCCGGATCCAGGGCACGCCAGGAGGTGTGGGGACCTGGCAAGCAGGCGAGCAGACCTACCTGGATGTTTTTTTCACAGTCAGTTTGCTGGTGGAGGGACAGCTCGCTCTCTAGCACAAATTTCTTCCCACATTTGTCGCAGATCTGCATCCGCCTGTGGGTGACGTTCATGTGCTTCTCCAGGTACCAGCGTGTGTTAAACACCCTGGGGCACTTCTCACAGGTCAGAGTCTCCTTCTCTTCACACTTGGATTTCTGCACAGGTGCCTTGGGCTCCTTTGCAGCTTTCTTCTTACGCTTGGGGGGCTCCGCGCTCTTCCTGCGGCCGCGGGTCGCTCGCGGCGGCGCCGGGGAGGCGGCGGCGGCCGCGGCAGAGGCGGCTCTCCTGCTTCTCCTCTGGCCAACGCTACCCTTCTCCACTCTTTTCTCCTTTTTCTTCTGCCTCTCATTCTCCTCATAATCATTACTGTCTTCCGTGGCCTCTTCCCCACTGTCACCCTCCTCCTCTTCCTCACTGCTGCTCTTAAGGACAGCAGTCTCTTTGGACTGGGAGGGGACACCCTTCTCCCCTTTGGACACATTTAAGGTTTGGTTGTTAAGGTTTACCTCCACTATAATCTGCTCCCTTTTGTAAGTCACTTCATCTTCCTCCTCTTCCTCCTCCTCAGAGTCGTCAGAGTTTTCCCTGTCTTCTTTCACAGCCCGGACCTCTCCTACCGCTCTGCTCTCCCTGAAAAACGGCTGCTCCTCCCTCTCGTGGAGGTGGCCCTTGCTCCCCTTGCTGTCCACCAGCACCGAGAAGGGGCTCCCTGACTCCCTCTTGTACACCTTGGTGGACAGGTCGAGCTCCTGGCTGGGGTAGAAGGCAGGCGGCCCCTCCTGCGCCATGCCGGCCCCGGGGGGCTCCCCCTTGGCTGCGTGGCTCATCTGGGGGGGCTCATGGGGCGCCCTCGGTCCCGGCGGGGCTGCTCCGGCCCGGCGCCTCTTCCATCGGAGCCCGGCGGGGAACGGGGGGGTCCTGGCGGGGCTGCGGCGGGCGGGGGTCGGGATCACGGCAGGGGCAGGGCGGGGAGGGATCTTCGGCAGCAAGCGGAGCCCTCGAGCATCTTATCTGCGGGAGAGAGCGGGAGGGAGAGCGGGGTCAGCGGGAGGGAAGGACCGGAATGACCGCGGGGATGGGGACAGCCCGGCCCGGGGAGCGGGGACAGCCAGGCCCGGGGATGGGGATGGGGACAGCCCGGCCCGGGGATGGGGATGGGGACAGCCCGGCCCGGGGATGGGGATGGGGACAGCCCGGCCCGGGGAGCGGGGACAGCTCGGCCCGGGGATGGGGATGGGGACAGCCCGGCCCGGGGATGGGGACAGCTCGGCCCGGGGATGGGGATGGGGACAGCTCGGCCCGGGGATGGGGACAGCCCGGCCCGGGGATGGGGATGGGGACAGCCCGGCCCGGGGATGGGGATGGGGACAGCCCGGCCCGGGGATGGGGACAGCCTGGCCCGGGGATGGGGACAGCCCGGCCCGGGGATGGGGATGGGGACAGCCCGGCCCAGGGAGCCTTCGGGAGGGCTGAGGGGGGACACGGAGAGACAAACAGCAGGGAGCAGGAGAATTCCCCCAGCAGAGAGCGCCACGGGATGGAAATCCAGCAAGGGATGCTCTCCATCCACCAGAGAGAATAACCACAACTGTTCCTTCTGGATTTTTGGGGGCACTGATGGCCCCACAAACAGACGGGCAGCAGAGCCCCAGGGAATGGATATCCAGCAAGGGATGCTCTCTATCAACCAGAGATAATCACAACTGTTCCTGCCAGAATTTTGGGAGCACTGACAGCCCCACAAACAACAAGGACCAGGAGATTTCCCAGCAGAGACTCCCAGGGAATGGAAATCCAGCAAGGGATGCTCTCTATCCATCAGAGCTCACCACAACCGTTCCTGCTGGAATTTTGGGAGCAGTGATTGCCCCACAAACAGACTGGCAGCAGAGTCCCAGAGAATGGAAATCCAGCAAGGAATACTCCCCATCAACCACTCCTCCTGGATTCTTGGGAGCACTGACAGCCCCAAAAACAACAAGGACCAGGAGAATTCCCAGCAGAGACTCCCAGGGAATGGAAATCCAGCAAGGGATGCTCTCTATCCATCAGAGATAACCACAACTGTTCCTCATGGATTCTTGGGAGCAGTGACAGCCCCACAAACAGACGGGCAGCAGAGCCCCAGGGAATGGAAATCCAGCAAGGAATACTCCCCATCAACCACTCCTCATGGATTCTTGGGAGCACTGACAGCCCCAAAAACAACAAGGACCAGGAGAATTCCCAGTAGAGACTCCCAGGGAATGGAAATCCAGCAAGGGATACTCTCCATCAACCAGAGATAACCACAACCGTTCCTCCTGGATTCTTGGGAGCACTGACAGCCCCAAAACCAGCAGGGACCAGGAGAATTCCCAGAGAATGAAAAGCCAGGCAAGGGATGCTCTCCACCAACCATTCCTGGATTTTTGGGAGCACTGACAGCCCCACAAAAGGCAGGGAACAGGAGAATTCCCAGAGAATGAAAAGCCAGGCAAGGGATGCAGGAATGCTTCCTCCTGCAGGAAGAGCCACGTGGTCCCTCATGGACACAAAGCAATGAATCCCCCACATTTCTCTTTTTTTTTTTCCTTTTTTTCCCACCGGGACAATTCCAGTTTGGGAGCTCGGGGATGGCAACATCGAGCCCGAGGTTTTGGGCCGGGCTGATCCCATCAGGAATTCCTGAGCTAAAGCTGGGATCAGAGGATGCAGGGGAGGAGAATCAAGGACAGGGACATCCCAGAGTGGGATGGAAGGGACAGCAAACCCCACCCTGGGACACTTTCCATGATCCCAGAGTGCTCCAGCCTGGCCTGGGACACTGCCAGGGATGGAGCAGCCACAGCTTCCCCGGGAATTCCATCCCAGCCAGGAATTCCTGCCCAAAATCCACCCAAATCCCCCTCTCTTCTAGAGATTCCTCTGTTGTCACCTCTGTTCCACCAGGATTTCCCCACTTTGGAGTGAATTTTAACTGGACAGGAGATGAAACAGCCAGTGCCTGAATAAGTAATATGAATTATTTCTAACAATAAAGGGAATCTTTGTGAAGTGCCACACCGGGAAAAGAAAGGAAAAAATAACCAGTTTGATGATGAACTTCATTAAAACACTTGAGTGTTTCTCCGGGGTTCCCAAATTACTCCAAATTAATTTCCTGGAGGTTCCTGGCAGCGACTGCACCACAGCAGGGCCCATTCCCGCTGCTCCATCCTCAAAGCCCACATTCCCAGCCCCACAGGAAATCCCAGAGATGGGGCTGGGAATGCTGGATTGTGGGCACAACTCACATCCAGAGGGGAAAAAATTATAAAATCAACTGGTTTTGGCCAGCTGGAATTCCCAGTCCTACACCTAGGAAGCTGTGGGAAGGATGAATCCCAGTTTAGCTTTTCCTCGCAGAGGGATGGATTATTCCAGGAGCTCAGGAAATTTCCAGTTCCATGTAGAAAATACCTGATTATTTCCTCATCAGATTAAGCCTCTCTAGGAAGCTGCAGGAGGAAATCAGGAATTCCACTGCAGAGCCAGGAAAAGGAAATTTCACCTTTTCCTCCATTTAGCAAATGGCAAAAAAATTCCTGCCAATATTTCACCTCTGCTCACTAATGGGATATTGTGTGTAAAAAAAACCCTTTTTATCAAGAGGAATCACCTCAAATCAAGCCCACAGTGGGGTTTATTCTGAATTATCAAAGCTGTTTGCTCTGAAAACCACTTCACTCTGCAGCATCAGCGGCTGCTGTGGCTTTGAACCTTTCACTGCCACCCTCGAGGGACCCACAACTTTCAAAACCATTATTTAAATAAAAAGCAAAGCCCTCCTTGGCCATTTAGTACAAACAGCTCTGAAATACTGCCCTAAAAACGCTCTTAAAACACATTTCCCCCCCTCACTTTTAAATTTTTAATGCCAAAGCAGGGTTTGGGTGTTTTTAATCCCAAAACACCCAAGCGTTTTTTGTTGTTTTAAAGGTGAATTTAATTTTGTCAAGGCAGATTTTTCCACAGAACAAATTCCAGTCACGCTGCCAAATGAGAGATGCAGGCCGTGATTAAGATGTAAAAAGGAAACAAGAGTTTCAAAGCGATTTTTGATGCTTATCAAGCCCCAAACCTGGGGAATATCTGCAGCAATCAAAGGTTTGCAAAGACTCCGACATGAAAAGCTCGAACTCTTAAGAAAAAAAAAAAGCACAATTTGCAGACAAAAGAGTGGGTGGAGGAAGCTGGTGAGTGTGTGGGAGCAACTTCACACCGAGCTTCTGAAGAAAAACCGCATTTTTTGGTGTTATCGGCACTAAAAATAGAGAGATTCACGCTCGGCCGGGGAGGCCTCGGCCCGGCCTGGGCTCGGGGGAGCGGGGCCGGCCCGGAGGAAAATGTGAGGAAAAACTGAGGGAAAAGTGGAGAAAAACTTAGGAAAAACAGGATTTCAGGAGAAGGTGAGGATGTGAGGGAAACAGGATTTGAGGAAAAATGAGGAAAAACTGAGGGTGCGAGGGAAAAACTGGGGGGAAACTGAGGGAAAAACTGGAGGGAAACTGACTGAGGGTGTGAGGGAAAAACTGAAAGAAAACTGAGGGAAAAACTGGAGGGAAACTGAGGGAAAAGTGGAGAAAAACTGAGGAAAACCAGGATTTCAGGAGAAGGTGAGGATGTGAGGGAAACAGGATTTGAGGAAAAATGAGGGTGTGAGGAAAAACTGAGGAAAAACTGAAGGTGTGAGGGAAAAACTGGAGGGAAACTGACTGAGGGTGTGAGGGAAAAACTGAGAGAAAACTGAAGGTGTGAGAGAAAAATTGAGGAAAAATTGAGGGTGTGAGGGGAAATAGAAGGAAAAACTGACTGAAGATGTGAGGAAAATTAAAGATTTCAGGAAAAGCTGAGGGTGTGAAGATGTTTTCCCACTGAAACTCCGTGAAATCCCCAGGTCATGTGAATTCTGGAGAATGCACCAGCAGGGAATAACCATAGATTGCACCAGGAAAACACAAAGTGAGGGCTAAAATGACATTTTTGGGGTGTCCTGTGCAGGAATTGGCCTCTATCCCTGAGGGTCCCTTTACCAGGATATTCCATGATTCCATAAACGGGTCCCTAACAGCTCAATAAATCTGCAATATTGCAATAAAAAAAGCCTCAATAAACTCTCCCAGTTGGAAGCACAGGTGCCTGGAACAGGCCCAGCCATTCCCAAACAGTGGGAAAACACATCCGAGGGGAAATATTATTTCAATTATTTCTCTCAGCTCTCAATCCCTTTTCTTTCTTGCGCATCCCGGCTGCTTTAGGTGCAAAAAGAAAAAAAAACAACCCTGAAAGATCTGTTTTTAAGTGGGGAAGTTTTATCTCCCAGAGCCTCGGCACATCCAGGTGATTTTGCATTTCCATGGGAAGCGCTGGAGCTGCCTGAGCCCATGGAAATGCAAAATAAATGCAAAATAAATGTAAAATAAAGCGCTGAGTGCTGCTAACGACCCTATTCCCATTCCCAAAGCTTGGGGACACACCTGAGCTGCAAGAGCAGCAAATCCTGCAAAAAATAAATCTTGCAATTCCAGGGTTTTCCCAGCTTTTTTTTTCCTTGGGTGTTCCTAAAATAACCAAGGGTAGGTGCAGGAGAGCACCTGGGACAGGGACAGAACAACCTGGAGAGGGGATAAATCCTATAAAAATCCTGCAAATCCAGGGTTTTCCCATTTTTCCAGAGGAAGGATCTGGCCGAGTCCAAAGCATTTCCAACCAGTGGTTCCTGGATTTTTTTTTCAACCATTATCTCCACGAGAAATCCGTTCCAGAGGTTTCCATCTGGGAATCGAGCATTAAAATCGGATTTTGCAATAAACGGGGGGTGTTTTATTCAATCTAAAGGAGTTTGGGATCTAACAGCCACAAAATCAATGTTTTTCTTGAAATAGGAAAAAAAAATGGCACTTTCCATTGAGCACCACTGACCCCGAGGTCCAGGAACGGTGGAAGCCCCAAAAAGGAAATCTGTCATCAAGATCTCTTGCCCAAAATTAGCATTTTTCCCCTCAAAGAGGCCCCAGAGGTGTCTCTGTGTCCTTGGGTATGCAGAGGTGTAAATGAAGTGTGAATATCCTGCCCCAAAGCCAGCCTGGAATTCCTACCTGGACGTTTCCCTGGCAGGAAAAAATCCCATTTCCAGAGGGAAAAAATCCCATTTCCAAGGGGGAAAAATCCTATTTCCAAGAGAAAAAAATCCCATTTCCAAGGGGAAAAAAAATCTCATTTCTAGGGAGAAAAAAAATCCCATTTCCAGGGAAAAACAAATCCCATTTCCAAGGGGAAAAAATCCCATTTTCAGGGGGAGAAAATTCCTATTTTCAGGGAAAAACAAATCCTATTTTCCAAGGGGAAAAAATCCCATTTCTAGGGGGAAAAAATCCCATTTCCAGGGAAAAACAAATCCCATTTCCAGGGGGAAAAAAAATCCCATTTCCAGGGGGAAAAAAATCCCATTTTTAGGGAATAAAAAATCCCATTTCCAAGGGAAAAAAATCCCATTTCCAGGGGGGAAAAAATCCCATTTCCAAGGGGAAAAAATCTCATTTCTAGTGGGAAAAAAATCCCATTTCCAGGGAAAAACAAATCCCATTTCCAAGGGGAAAAAATCCCATTTTCAGGGGGAGAAAATTCCTATTTTCAGGGAAAGAAATCCTATTTTCCAAGGGGAAAAAATCCCATTTCCAAGGGGAAAAAAATCCCATTTTTAGGGAATAAAAAATCCCATTTCCAAGGGAAAAAAATCCCATTTCAAGGGGAAAAAAAATCCCATTTCCAGGGGGAAAAAAATCCTATTTTCAGGGAAAAACAAATCCCATTTCCAAGGGGAAAAATCCCATTTCCAAGAGAAAAAAATCCCATTTATAGGGGGAAAAAAAAATCCCATTTCCAAGGGGAAAAAATCCCATTTCCAGGGGGAAAAACCCTCCATTTCCAAAGAGATCAGGCCCAGCAGAGGGTGCTGGAAAAGCTGCTGGGAATTCCTGGGAGAAGTCCCAGTGTGAAACCTCCCGAGGGAAGGGTGTCGGGAAGGGCAGGAGCTGGAGCTGCTGCTGGCACCTGCCTGGGTTTCACTCCCTGGTTTTTTTTTTTTTATTTTTTATTTTTTTATTTATTTTTTTAAATCCAGCTCACAAAAACCCCAGGTTCAAAAGCAGCCGGGAAACGCCAGGAATTTGGGAATTGTGCAGGGGGAAATTGGGGTTTTGGGGAACTCTGTCTCTTGTGCTGATTGGGAAAATGTTGGGAATTCTGCCCCCAAATCCCCGGAAAACTCCCTGGAAAGGCACAAATGGGGATGGGATTCACCTCACTTCTATGGGGATGGGTTTTGAAAAATCAGGATTTGATTCAAACGCTCCTTGAGGCTTCAAAGCTGTGACAGATCCCACCAAAACCCCCTTGGGCTCCGCAGATTCCTCAAATTTTGCTGGGAAGGATTTCAAGGCCTTGTGTTTCCAGCTGGGAATGAAGCACTGGGATCCAGGGAAGAAGGGGTTAAAAAAAATCCATGTTTTTGGTGGAAAATACTGGAAAAATTCAGCCAGGAGCTGCTGGGAAGGATTTTAAGGCCTTGTGTTTCCAGCTGGGATCCAGGGAAGAAGGGGTTAAAAAATCCACGGTTTTTTGGTGGAAAACGCTGGAAAAATTCAGCCTCGTTCCCCTGAGGGAGCTCAGGACAGAGCAGGGAGATCCCACCTGGATCTGCTTTAATATTGAAACTTTGTGAGAATAAAAGGAACTTTGCAGAAAAATCCACATTTTTTCCCCTCATTACTGTGGGGGGGAAAGCTACAAACGCTCATTTAATAAAATCCTGAAAGGACAAACAGCACAGATTTAGCAAAATGTAAATGAATGCTGTTTTGAAAAGTAAAATTGTCTTTAAAAATTTACTTTATCTCCCTTTTTAGAAAGCCTGGATCTGGCAAGGAGGGAGCAGAGCAGGCTGAGAGTCTGTGCTGGAGGAAATGAACCAAGAGAAATAAAATATTGAATTTTATATCATATATTTTATATCATATATTGAATTTTATGTCATATATCGTATAATAATATATTATAAAGAATACAATACATATTCTATTCTATTTTATTATATATATTATATTATATTATATTATATTATATTATATTATATTATATTATCATATTATATAATATTATATCGTATTATATTGTATTGTATTATATTATATTATATTATATTATTATATCATATTATATTATATTATATCATATTACATATATAATATACAGTATATAATGTGGGATACATAACACATATCTGTATCAAATTATATATGAATATACAATATGTAACATATAAAATATATATAAATGCTATATATTGTATCTATTAGAAAATATTTTAATATAATAATAATTATTCACAGAATATCAGAGAAATCTCCCTTTCCTCAGCTGCTTCCTTTCAGTTCTGCCTTTTATTTTTTTTTCTTTTGTGGAACCAGGAATAAATTAAATTTAATTTTTTTTTATTTTTTATTTTTTATTTTATGGCCAGGCCCCTGAGAGCTGCAGGGAGAAATAGGTCAGCGAGCAGAGGAGTTTTGTAAGCAGCCAAAATCCACCTGTGCCATCTCAGGTGTGCTCTGGGCATGTCCCTGCTCCTCCTGTTTACTGCAAAAATCCATCTCAGGCTGGGGAACCCTTCCCAGGGCGTTCCCACAGGGAATCTCCTGCTCTGAGCCCAAAATGGGACTTTGGAGAGGTAAAAACTTCACATTTTCAGGTGAAGTGGCGGCTCTTGGGGTAAAATCCCCGCGTTCTGTGACTGTGGCAGAGGGGAAGAAAGCACAGCACCCCAATATCTCCTATTTTTGCATTATTTACCCCGATTTCCTCCCTTCCCACAGCAAGATTTCCTCTGAAAACATCATTATATCATTATTAGATAATAAAGTCAATTAAAGCCTTCAAAACTCACAATCATCTCCAACACCAAAGCCTCTTCTGATCACACCCATATCCCAAAGGTGTTTAAACAAATAATCCCAGGCATGGCCCCAGACCCCCATTCCTGCAGCTCTGAGCTCCCTCTCACAGAAAATAAAAATTATAAAAATTCTAAACCAGCCCTCAAACCCCCTGGCAGGCCAGGAAACACCACAGCCACAGCTGGAAAACCCAAAAAGCCAAAAGAATTCGCACTTTCCTTTCACACAGCCTCTGGGAAAGCTCTCAGAGCCCCTGTTTGCCCTGCTTGGACCCCGATTTTGGGATCACAGCTGGAATTGCAGGGCAGCTGTACCCAGATTTTGGGATCACAGCTGGAGTTCCTGGGCAGCTGTACCCAGATTTTGGGATCACATCTGGAATTGCAGGGCAGCTGTACCCAGATTTTGGGATCACATCTGGAGTCTCAGGGCAGCTGTACCCAGATTTTGGGATCACAGCTGGAATTTCAGGGCATCTCTACCCAGAGTTTGGGATCACATCTGGAGCTGCAGGGCAGCTGTACCCCGATTTTGGGATCACACCTGGAGTTCCTGGGCAGCTGTACCCAGATTTTGGGATCACAGCTGGAATCTCAGGGCAGCTGTACCCAGATTTTGGGATCACATCTGGAGTTCCTGGGCAGCTGCACCCAGATTTGGGGATCACATTTGGAATTTCAGGGCAGCTGTACCCAGATTTTGGGATCACACCTGGAATTGCAGGGCAGCTGTACCCAGATTTTGGGATCACATCTGGAGTCTCAGGGCAGCTGTACCCAGATTTTGGGATCACACCTGGAATTGCAGGGCAGCTGTACCCAGATTTTGGGATCACATCTGGAGTCTCAGGGCAGCTGTACCCCGATTTTGGGATCACATCTGGAGTCTCAGGGCAGCTGTACCCAGATTTTGAGATCACATCTGGAGCTGCAGGGCAGCCATACCCAGATTTTGGGATCACACCTGGAGTCTCAGGGCAGCTGTACCCAGATTTTGGGATCACATTTGGAATCTCAGGGCAGCCATACCCAGATTTTGGGATCACATCTGGAGTCTCAGGGCAGCTGTACCCAGAGTTTGGGATCACATCTGGAGTCTCAGGGCAGCTGTACCCAGAGTTTGGGATCACAGCTGGAATTGCAGGGCAGCTGTACCCAGATTTTGGGATCACACCTGGAGTCTCAGGGCAGCTGTACCCAGATTTTGGGATCACATCTGGAGTCTCAGGGCAGCCATACCCAGATTTTGGGATCACAGCTGGAGGGGCAGCGCTGCCTGCCCGGGGCAGGGGTGGGTGAAAAGGCACAGAAGCAGCAGGGAAATGCACCTGGCACACAGGCGGGGAGGTGGAGGGGTAAAACCAGAGCGAGAACGCCCAAGCCGAGGGAAATTATCAGATCTGATAAACGCGAGGGAAATTATCAGATAGCACAGACACAAAGCCCTTTGAAAATCACACTTGGCAGCCCCGCGGCCCTTTCAAAACCGTCTCAAAAATTCATTTTTTAGCACAGATCAGGCGGCGAGGGAGAGGAACAGAGCAGAACTTCCAGCTGGGCAGAGCCCAGGTGCTTCCCAAAGCTCCTCTCGCCATCCCCTGCCCGTGCCAGCCCCGGGAGGACAAAAATTCCCGTTCTCCTCACACCCCGGGGCTTCTCCCTTCAGCCACTTCCACCAAACCGGTCTGCGATTAAAGGTCCTGATGGAATTCTGGTGAAGCCCAGGAGATGCCACTCGGCTCTTCCCAAAGTTGCGCGCAAGGCGCTCAAAAAAATCACGCCCAAAATCCCAACCCCGGGGCGCACGCAGCGCACCGCGAGCTGGGAGCAGGGGGAAAGGGGAAAACACCTGGAGGAAAAGGCTGAGAGGGACAAAACCCCCCCGAACCCGCAGCCGGGGCACGGCACCGGGCACCGCTGCCAGCCAGAGCCGAGCGGCACCGCGGTGACACCGGCGGGGACAGGGCAGGGGCCGAGGGGACGCGATCCAAAGCCCGGTCCCGCAGGAACGCTGCCGTCCCTCCGCTCTGCTGGGGGATCTCAGCTTCCCTTCCCTCCCCCGGGCAGGTGACACGGGCCCGGTACCCGCGGGAGGGGACACAGAGCGCCCGGAGCCCGCACAGAGCGCCCGGAGCTCGCACAGAGCCCCCGGAGCCCGCACAGAGACCCCCGAGCTGGGGCAGATCCCCGGAACCCGGGCAGAGCCCCCGGAGCCCGCACAGAGACCCCGGAGCCCAGGCAGAGTCCCCAGACCCCGGGCAGAGCCTCCATCCCCGCGGGAACCCCCCCGATCCCGGGCAGAGCCCCCCAGCCCCAGGGGAACCCCCCGATCCCGGCAGAGCCCCCGGAGCCCGCGCAGAGCCCCCAGCCCCAGGGGATCCCCCCGAGCCGGGCAGAGCCCCCCGGCCCCAGCCCTGCCCGCTCCTCCTCCCGCTGCCCGGGGCTCCCCCGGTGCCCCCGCTCCCCTACGGGCCGTGAGGCGCCCGTGCCCCGCTCCCCCCGCCGCCCACCGCCGGGCCGGGCCTAGCGCTGCCGGGCTGCGCCGCCAGGCCCGGGGGGAAGGAAGGGGGAAGGGGCTCGGCGGCCGCGCGGGCGGCCCCGCACTCACCCAGGCCGGTGCCCTCGGGGCCGCCCCCGCCGCCGTCCATGCCGGGCGGCGCGGGGAGGGGGGCGCGGGCGGGCGCGGCGGCGGAGGGCGGAGGGCAGGGCGGCCGGGGCCCTCCCTCCCTGCCTTGCCTCCGGCCCCTCCGCTCGGCCCCCGCGCTCCAGTGGCCGCCGCCGCCGCTGCCTCGGCCCGGGGCCGGCGCTCAGGCCCAGGCGCTGCCGCCGCGGGCGGGCGGACGCGGCTCCCGCTGCCCCTCGGCCGCCGCCGCAGCGCTACGTGGCCGCCGCCGCAGCCGCCGCCGGTCCTCGCGGGGGCGCGCGCGCGCGGGTTTCGTTGTGGGGGGGGGGGGGGGGAGGATGGCGGGGGCGCGCCCCGTGCCCGGACCGGTGCGCGGCGGGAGCGCGCGCGGGTGGCGTGGGGAAGGGGGGGGGCAGGCGGGGGAGCGCGCCCGCCCGGCGGGAGCGCGCGCGGGCCGAGGCCGCGGTTGAAGAGCCGGGAATGTTGCGGGGGGGGGGGGATGGGGGGGTGTATAGTGAGCGTGTGAGTGCGCGTGTGCGGGAGCGCGCGGAGGCGGGGAGGGAACAGACCGTGATGTGGGGCGGGGGGGAAGGAAGGAGGGGGGAAAACACCCCGCACCACAGGCCGAGGGCAGCGGGGACCGCAGGTACGCGCGCGCGGGAGCGCGCACGGATGACGGCGGGCTGGGGGGGGTGACACGCACAGAGCGAGAGAGCGCGGGAGCGCGCACGGGTAGAACGGGGGCACCCGCGGGACGCGCGCGGGCCGGGGGAAGGGGGAGGCGGCGCTGTGCGCATGCGCCGGGGGCCGTTCCCGCGCGCCCGCCCCTTTCCCGCCGCTGCTTCACCTGAGGCGGCGGCGCGCGGGGCGCAGGTGAGGCGGGGAGGGGGCTGCGCATGCGCGGGGACAGGGAGCGGGCTCGGTACCCCGCGCCGGTAATTAGCGACCGGACCCTCATTAGTGCGGTCCGGGGTTTGCGGAGTGCGCGGGTGAGCCTGTTGTGTGAGGGGACTGATGGAACGGGGACCGTCCCGGCTCCCCCTCAGCCCGCCCTAATTAGCGCACCGAGGTGAGGCGGGCAGGCCGTGCCCGAACCCTCACGGGGCCCTCAGGGCTGCCGGGGATGGCTCCTGCCCTCGGAGCTGCCCCTCGGGCCCGGGTGAGGCCCTGAGCCCCTCAGTGAGGCCCGGAGCGCTGTGCAGGAGCCGGAGCAGTCAGTGCCAAACCCCAGCTCCCGCTTGCTCAAACTTTCTCTCCCCTTAACACGCTAATAACTACTTAACTGCAGCCTGCGGTTTGGTGATGACTCCCTGATGAGTGAGTGTGAGCGGTGTGACAAGGAGCAGCACCTCTGGCAGGTAGCTGGTGACAGGTGCGGGGCTCCCGGGGGACACGGAGCTGTCCCTCCCCGGGCTGGCACTGCCTTCTCCAGGTGCCACCTGCCCTGGGAAGCTGCCGAGCCTCGGCCGCAGCCCCAAAACCACGGCTGGGGCTGTGTAGGAGGGGACAGCGCTGCTGTGGTTTGGGTTTGGCAGCCGTGGAGGAATTAGTGAGAGGGGGAAGGGCACCGAGCCCTTTGGCAGCGCCGCTGTTTCCCGAGGACTTCCCTCAGCTTTGCGTCCCTCTCCTAAATCCTTCAGTCCACCATCTCCACCTGGTTTGTTTCCTCACCTGCAAGTGCCCCCAGCAGTGGAGGGCGCTGGCTTTGAGATTCTGCCAAAAAACCTCGGCGCCCTCGCTCCGCCCGGCGTTACAAATGCCAAATTCCAGAGGGTTTGGCTTGCTCTGGATTCCTGAGCATGAAGGCCGGAGCGGAGCTGCCCGTGCCGAGCGGGGATTGGGAGGCAAAGTTCAGGATGGAGTGAAAGGGGCAGGGCAGGCTGGGGCAGCCCCGCGGCGGGATCAGAACAATGCTCCCCGTTTTCCTCCTTGCCCCCGCTGTTCCTGCAGCAGAAGGGGACACGCTGACCCAGCCCCGGGGCAGCTGGTGCTGCCCGACCCAGCCTGAGCTGTCCCAATCTCTGCTGGACGTGGTCACCTTGGAGTGCCCGGGCACGGCTCCAAATCTCAGCCCAACACCCCCGAGCAGTGCAGCTCCTGGAGGAAAACGGTGTTGGGGCAGGTGCTGGGCTGCTGGATAACTCTGGGCGAGGATGTGCTGGAGTTCCCTGCCTCAGAGAGGGAAGGGGGAAGAATTTTGGGGATTTTTTTGTTCCTTGGGAGGTGAATGCACAAGCAGCGGTGACAGAGCCCCTTTTCCAAATGTGGGATCTGAGGGGCAGCACAGAGGGGGAGCAGAGCCATCAACCACCGCCACAGCCACCAAGGGCAGCAGGTACAAATATCCTGGAGCTGCTGGCATGAGGAAAACAAGGAGCTCATCTCCCCATCCATCCCTGACTGAGAGCAGCAGGGAGAGAGGGGGGAACCAACCCAGCCCCTGCAGCTCTGCCCCACAGCCACAGGTCCCTGTCAGCCCCATTTCCTCAGATCACCTCTGCTCTGGCTCTGGGTCCTTCTCTCCTGCATTTCCCCTCTCTCCAGCTGTCACCAGGGTTAAAAACCCCTCCTGGGCCAGGTAAAGGTGGCACAAATCTCCATTTCCTCCTGAGCCCCTGCAGTCCCTCAGCCGTGGGTGGCCTCCCCTACAATTCAGATTTTGTTTTGTCTAAGCAGCTGAAAAGCTGAGAAAAGTACAGCAAAAGTGGGAGAATGTGCTGGGCCCAGGGCTGCAGACACAGCAGAACGCGCTGCCCCCACCTGCGGGGCTTCCAGAGGCTCTGGGCTTGCTGAGGAAGCAGATTTGGGTCATTGTGGGGCACAGGGAGCCCTGCCCGGGGTCAGCAGTGCCTGCAGGGTGTGGGGAGAGGGGATCGGGGAGGAACAGATCCCCTCACTCAGGAATGAACAGATCTGACTCAGGAATGAACAGATCTGACTCAGGAATGAACAGATCCCCTCATTCAGAAATGAACAGATCCCCTCACTCAGAAATGAACAGATCCCCTCACTCAGGAATGAACAGATCCCCTCATTCAGAAATGAACAGATCTGACTCAGGAATGAACAGATCCCCTCACTCAGGAATGAACAGATCCCCTCACTCAGGAATGAACAGATCTGACTCAGGAATGAACAGATCCCCTCATTCAGAAATGAACAGATCCCCTCACTCAGGAATGAACAGATCTCACTCAGAAATGAACAGATCTCACTCAGAAATGAACAGATCCCCCCACTCGGAAATGAACAGATCTGACTCAGGAATGAACAGATCTGACTCAGGAATGAACAGAACCCCTCACTCAGGAATGAACAGATCCCCTCACTCAGAAATGAACAGATCCCCTCACTCAGGAATGAACAGATCTGACTCAGGAATGAACAGATCCCCTCACTCAGAAATGAACAGATCCCCTCACATGAGGGGCACAAATCCCCTCACTCAGAAATGAACAGATCCCCTCATTCAGAAATGAACAGAACCCCTCACTCAGGAATGAACAGATCTGACTCAGGGATTAACAGATCCCCTCACCCAGAAATGAACGGATCCCCTCGCATGAGGGGCACAAATCCCCTCAGAGGGGCACAGATCTCACTCAGAAATGAACAAATCTCACTCAGAGAAGAACAAATCTCCTCCCTCACTCAGGAGCACAGATCTCACTCAGAAATGAACAGATCCCCTCGCTCAGAGGGGAGCAGATCTCTCTCACACGAGGGGCACAAATCCCCTCACTCAGAAATGAACAGATCCCCTCACTCAGGGGCACAGATCTGACTCACAAATGAATAGATCTCACTCAGAAATGAATAGATCCCCTCAGGGATGAACAGGTCCCCTCACTCAGGGGCACAGATCTCACTCAGGAATGAACAGATCTCACTCAAAAATGAACAGATCTCCTCCCTCACTCAGGAATGAGCAGATCTGACTCAGGGATGAGCAGATGCCCTCGCTCAGGGCCACAGCTGTCCCTCACTCAGGGATGGCCCCAGCTGGATGTTGCTGTGCCCTGGGCAGGTTCAGGGCTCTGCCTGCTCCCCGTGTCCCACGCAGCTTTTAGGGCTGGAATGTTCTGGCAGTGCCCAGCCCTGCAGGTCCTGCCACGGGATCTGTGCTGGGAGCTCTGGGCTCCTCATCCCCGTTCCTGACAGGAGAATCCTTGGGAAACCTCCTGGAGCAGCCCTGGCCCTGCCTCATCCCCTTTCCTACCGTGAGGGTTCTCAGGAAACTCCTCCTGGAGCAGCCCTGGCCCTTCACCCCTGAAGTGCCTGGTGATTTCTGAGGCCTCCAAACGCTGCCAGTTCCGCCTTGGGCACAGCCTGGACCTGGCACCTTTGGGACAATTTCCCCTTCCCCAAAGGAGCAGAGCCCTCGGAGCTGCTCAAGGGTCCTGGGAAGGGAAACTGAGGCACAGGCGGTGCTGGCAGCCCCAGCTGTGCAGCTCCAGCTGTGCAGCCCCAGCTGTGTAGCCCAGCCTGGCTCCAGGTTTATCCTCAGATCTGCTCAGGATGCCCTGGAGCAGTGGGAGAGGCAGCAGAAGGGGAACAAAGGGATTTTCCTGCTGGGTGCTGCCACAGGAAGCCCTGGGAGCCACCACTGCTGTCAGTGCAGAGCAGAGGAAATTCCTGTTCCCTTTCCCGGTGTAAAAGCACAATTCAACATTAATTGCCTCCAGGCAGCAGAGCTCACACCCAGCAGCATCTCCTGGCGCTGGGGAGCACTGGCAGCTCCATCTGGGCTGGTTCCTTCTCCTTGGGCTCCTGGAGAACACAACTGCACCATCAGACCCTGCACAAAAAACACCAAAAAATTAAATTCCCCTTTGGCTAGCCTTGGCTAAAAAATTAAATTCCCTTTGGCTTTGTGGATTTTTTTTTTTTTGCCTTTTCAAGTTAAGCACAGAACAGATTCCTCACAGGGAAGTTCCAAAGTCCGTGCTGGAGCAATCATTAAATGAAAACTTGGCCCTGAGGGTCTCTGCCCATCTCCCAGCCTGACCTGGGACGTGATTCCTGCTCTTTTCCACCTTATTCCTGCTCCCCCACCCCTCTTTTCGCCAGGACATTTTCTGCTGGATTCCCTCAGGTACAAACATCACAAAGGTGAGGAAACTCTTCCCCATCTGCTCTCCCCGAGCTCCAGGGCAGGGATTGTCCTGGGTTTGGGTCCTGTCCCACCTGGGGGATGATTCCAGGGCAGGGATTGTCCCGGGTTTGGGTCCTGTCCCACCTGGGGGATGATTCCAGGGCAGGGATTGTCCCGGGTTTGGGTCCTGTCACACCTGGGGGATGATTCCAGGGGGCTCCAGGGCAGGGATTATCCTGGGTTTGGGTCCTGTCCCGCCTGGGGGATGATTCCAGGCGTCTCCAGGGCAGGGATTATCCCAGGTTTGGGTCCTGCTCCAGGGCAGGGATTGTCCCGGGTTTGGGCCCTGTCCCACCTGGGGGATGATTCCAGGAGGATCCAGGGCAGGGATTATCCCAGGTTTGGGTCCTGTCCCACCTGGGGGATGATTCCAGGAGGATCCAGGGCAGGGATTGTCCCAGGTTTGGGTCCTGCTCCAGGGCAGGAATTGTCCCAGGTTTGGGTCCTGCTCCAGGGCAGGGATTATCCCAGGTTTGGGTCCTGTCCCACCTGGGGCAGCTGCAGCAGGGCCAGGTGCCCATTCCAGTGCCCAGCAGACCCCGGGTGCCCCAGAGGCTGCCCCAGGTGCTCTCAGCTGCTGCCAAACCCAGTCAGACTCACACCCCAGGCTCTGGGGGTGGCAGGGTCGATCCCTCTCGTTGCCAGGACTCTTCCCAGCCACCCCAGCCCCACCGAGCCCAACCCTCAGCACAAAAAAAAAACCAAGGACCCAGGGTGCCAGCCTTGGGACTGTGACATTTATTGAGGGCTGGTTACACAATGCCACCCTCCTCACAGCTCCCCTGCCCTCAGCAGGGATGGCACAGGGGATTCCTGCCCCTGCAGCAGCAAGGGGCTGGCACAGGAGCCCGTGGGGCAGGACAGGGACAGCTCAGGGGCAAGGAGAGGAGATGCCAAGCCCCAGAGGGGCTTCCTGCAGAGCCAGAGGGAATCTGTGCTCCTCAGAGCCCCTGCCCTGCCCTGAGGTGTCTCAGGTAACACCTGAAGGTCTGGCAAGGCTGAGGGCCCTGAGCATCCCTGGCCCAGCCAGCCTGAAGGCACTGAGGCAGCTCTGAGCCCTGATGGATGCAGCACCCGTGGCCAGGGACTCACCTGGGCTCCATCCCAGCAAATCTCTGCTCCTGCTGCTCCACCTGCCCGCAAAGGGCCAATCCCCAAATCTCACTTTCTGAATCCACCAAATTTTCCTGAACTCCCAAACTCAGAGTCCCTGAGTGAGGGGAGGGCAGCGCAGGGGAGGAACCGCAGGCCTGACGTCGCGAGCGTTCACTTTTATTTGATTACCCATCCAAAAAAAAACCAAACCACCCCAAAAATAAATCCCTCCAATTTCCAAATTTCCGTTTCCTCCGCGAGGAAATTGCAATGATTTTTTTTGTGTGTGTGTTTTTTTGGTGTTTCCCCAGCGGGCAGGGGCTCACTGGGGCAGCTGCAGCAGCACGGACTGGCCCGAGGGCAGGTAGGTGATGTTGCGCGAGCGCGAGAGCTGGTACGCGATGTCCTCGGCCGCCTCCAGCTTGCGCAGCTCGATCAGCCCGTCCCCCGCCGTGGCCAGAGAGTTGGCAATCAGCTCTGCAGCCTTGGAGTCGCCCTCTGCAGAGATCACAGCTGCCTTCTTCTGCTGCTCGGCCTGCGGGGAAATGGGAATGGAGGGATGGACGGACGGACGGACAGAGCGGTGGCGCTGCCCCGCGGGGCTCCCCCAGCCACAGCAGGTGAAAGGGCTTTGGTTTGGGGTGGTGCTCTTTAAACCGGGCTGATGAACAGTGGGATACAGAATAACCAATTTGTGGGAAAAGGAAAAAAGGCAATTTCGAGCTGAATTCTGGTGGTTTTCAGGCTCTCTGTCCCACCCGGAGATCCCCGCTGGCAGTTCCCAAAGCCAGAGCCTGCAGTCAGCTGAAATCTGAGCTGACACAAGAGATGATGACCCCACTGTGCTGCTGGACACTCCAGAGATGATCCAGAGTGTGTCACAGACATCTTTTATGGAAAATCCTTTCCTTACGATTTTTCATAAAAGATCTCTGTGACACAAAATCCTTTCCTTAGGAGGATTTTTCATAAAAGATTTCCGTGACACAAAATCCTTTCCTTAGGATCTTTCATAAAAGATTTCCGTGACACAAAATCCTTTCCTTAGGATCTTTCATAAAAGATTTCCGTGACACAAAATCCTTTCCTTAGGATTTTTCATAAAAGATTTCTGTGACACAAAATCCTTTCCTTAGGATTTTTCATAAAAAGATTTCTGTGAACACAAAATCCTTTCCTTAGGATTTTTCATAAAAGATCTCTGTGACACAAAATCCTTTCCTTAGGATTTTTCATAAAAGATCTCTGTGACACAAAATCCTTTCCTTAGGATTTTTCATAAAAAGATTTCCGTGACACAAAATCCTTTCCTTGGGATTTTTCCTCCTGAGAAGCCTCAGGAACAAAATGCAACCAATGGTTATCTGCTGCTGTGGGATGCAACAGGTGCATCTGGGATTGGGCTCATGTGGTTGTTTCTAATTAATGTCCAATCAAAGTGAGCTGGCTCAGACAGAGAGCCACGAGCCTTTGTTATTCATTCTTTCCTGTTCTATTCTTAGCCAGCCTTCTGTTGAAGTCCTTCTATTCTTTTAGTATAGTTTTAATATAATATATATCATAAAATAATAAATCAGCCTTCTGAAACATGGAGTCAGATCCTCCTCTCTTCCCTCATCCTAAGACCCCTGTGAACAGGGTCACAAGAGTGGATCCAAGCAGGGATGAGCCCGGAGGAAACCTGGGATGAGCCAGGAGCAAACAGCGAGCCCGGCTGCATTCAGCACTGCGGGGTGGAAGGAGGAGCCTCCCTTCTCCAGCTGGGTTTGGGTTGGATTTTGGGGTAAAAAACCATTCCTGATCAGCACTGCAGGGAGGCTGGGACGGGATATTCCAGGAAAAGCCTCTGGAGAGAGAAGGGGATGGCAGAGGTGGTCCCCAGTCTCCTGAAGGAGCCGGTACCTTCTCCACGATGAACCTGGCCCGCTCCGCCTCCTGCTGCGCCACCTGCTTCATCTCCACCGCCTCCGTGAACTCCTTGCCAAAGGTCAGGTGGGTCTGGGGACACAAACCAAGCCAGGTCACCCACAGGGACACCGGGATGGGCACAGAAACCGGGATCCCTGGAAGGAAATCCCACCGGGATCCACACCCAGCCAGGGCAAAGCTCCAGAAACAAAGTGTCCAAACTCCCCTTTGGCAGAAACAAAGTCACCTTCTGCAGAGGCTTCCTGTGCTCCCAGCAGGATCAATTCTATTTCTGAAGGGAGCTGGGAGGGCAGAGCTCCCTCCCTGGATAGCTCAGCACAGGAACCAGTGGGAATTTCCTGCTGTCCCAGTGGGGATTTTCCCTCCTGGTGCTTCCAGGGCTGCCTGTGGAGCTGCTCCCAATCCCAAAGCACCCGCAGCCCAACCAATCCCCCTCAGCAGCTCCTGGGGGGCTACAAAACCCCTGCACAGGGAGAGCTGAGGCCACCCAGAGGCCACCAAGGGCTGCCCAAGGTCACGGGGACAACAGCAGAGCTGTGACCATGACGTCCCTGCAAGCACGGCCACACGTGCCCAAGCATCCAGCCCTGGCCACCCGGGGATCCCCTCCTGTCCTGTCCCCAGCCCTGGCCACCCGGGGATCCCCTCCTGTCCCAGGGATCCCCTCCTGTGCCCGGGTCCCTGCAGGGCTCACCAGGGACACGTCATCCAGGATGAGGCCGAAAGTGGCCGCGCGCTCGGTGAGGTCCTCGCTGACCTGCCGGGACACCAGCTCCCGCTGCGTGATCAGCTCGCCCGCGTCAAAGCGCGCCTGGAACGGGATGGGAACCGCTGGGAACGGGGTGGAAATGCTGGGAATGGGGTGGGAACGGCTGGGAACGGGATGGGAACTGCTGGGAACGGGATGGGAACCGCTGGGAACGGGATGGGAACGGGGTGGAAATGCTGGGAATGGGGTGGGAACGGCTGGGAATGGGGTGGGAACAGCTGGGAACGGGATGGGAACCGCTGGGAACGGGATGGGAACCGCTGGGAACGGGATGGGAATGGGGTGGAAATGCTGGGAATGGGGTGGACACTGCTGGGAATGGGATGGAACAGGATGGACAATGCTGAGAATGGGATAGACACCGCTGGGAATGGCTGGAGCAGGATGGACACCGCTGGGAACAGGATGGAATGGGATGGACACCACTGGGAATGGGATGGACACTGTTGGGAATGGCTGGAACAGGATGGACACCACTGGGAATGGGATGGACACTGTTGGGAATGGCCGGAACAGGATGGACACCACTGAGAACGGGATGGAATGGGATTGACACCACTGGGAATGGGATGGAACAGGATGGAACCTCTGGGAACGCAATGGACACCGCTGGGAACATGCAGGAGCTGGACACAGCCCTAGGCCGCACCAGTGAGGACAGCAGCAGGAATTGCCCCATGGAAAGGGTCTCCCAGGGAGGTCTGGAGGCCTTGTCCAAGGCCAGGCCGGATGGGGCTGGGAGCCCAGGGCAGGGCTGGCTCTGGACGAGCTCCCAGCCGCCTCCCAGCCAATCCAGGCTGGAACTCTGCGATTCCAGGGCACAGCACATTCCCCACCCCGCGCCGGGAGAGCCCGGGGCGCGCTCACCACCACGGACTTGAGGATCTCGGTGGTGATGGAGGGCAGCACGCGCTCGTCGTAGTCCTCGCCGATGCTGGTGAAGATGCGCGGCAGCTGCGCCGTCACGGGCCGGAACAGGATCCGCAGCGTGATGTTCACGTTCTGCAGGTCTGCAGCAGCAGCAGCAGCACCACCCTGTCAGGGAGCTGCAGGAGCAGGGAATGCTCCCCAGAAAAACCCCCCAGCAAAAATGAGCTGGGCTCGCTGCCCTGCTCCCCTCCAGGGTCCTGCTCCGTACTGCTGTAGGGGAGAATCCCAACCCCACGCGTGTCACCTGCCCCAGGTGAGCTCCAGAGGTGCCAACCCCACCGGTGTCACCTGCCCCAGGTGAGCTCCAGAGGTGCCAACCCCACCGGTGTCACCTGCCCCAGGTGAGCTCCAGAGGTCCCTGCCAACCCCACCGGTGTCACCTGCTCCAGGTGAGCTCCAGAGGTCCCTTCCAGCCCCACCGGTGTCACCTGCTCCAGGTGGGCTCCAGAGGTCCCTCCCAGCCCCACTGGTGTCACGTGTGTCACCTGCCCCAGGTGAGCTCCAGAGGTCCCTGCCAACCCCACGTGTATCACTTGTGTCACCTGCCCCAGGTGAGCTCCAGAGGTCTCAACCCCACCTGTGTCACCTGCCCCAGGTGAGCTCCAGAGGTCCCTCCCAGCCCCACCGGTGTCACCTGCCCCAGGTGAGCTCCAGAGGTCTCAACCCCACCTGTGTCACCTGCCCCAGGTGAGCTCCAGAGGTCCCTCCCAGCCCCACCGGTGTCACCTGCCCCAGGTGAGCTCCAGAGGTCTCAACCCCACCTGTGTCACCTGCCCCAGGTGAGCTCCAGAGGTCCCTCCCAGCCCCAGCTGCTCAGGATTCAGTGATTCACAGCACCAAAGGAAGACCAAACCATTGCTGTGTCACCCTGGGACGTGTGGGATCTCCAGAGCCAAGGAACATTTGGGACTGGGGGGTCTCCAGAGATCCCTTCCAGCCCCAAATATTTGGGACCAAAGGAAGAGCTCTTTAACCTTTATGTCCTTTATAAAAACCCCAAACCATTCCCGTGTCACACTGGGACGTGTGGGATCACCACAGCCAGGGATGGTTGGGCAGGAGGATCTCCAGAGGTCCCAAATATTTGGGACCAAAGAGCTCCTCAAGCTGTTCTTTATTTAAGAGACCAAACCACTCCTGATGGAAGGGACCTCTGGCCATCAGCCAGCCAAGGCAGGGCCACCTGCAGCAGGTGACACAGGTGGGCTGCCACCTCAGAGGGACACTCCAGGCCCTTCCTGCTCACCCTTACCTCACCCTGAGGTGCACCTTGCTCAGTTTCTGGCCCCTGCTCCACGGCCTGGCCCTTAGGACCACAACTGCAGGTGCAGAAGGATAAACCCCAAACCCCTGGAGCCCCCAGACCCCACCTTTGCTGCCGGTGATGACGGGCACGTTGCGGGGCCGCGAGCGGCAGTCGAAGATGATGGGTTTCTGCACCCAGGGGATCAGGAAATGGGTGCCCTCGCCCACCACCACGTCCTGCACGCCCCGGAAGCGGTCGAAGATCACAGCTCTGTGCCCTGCGTCCACTGCAGGGGGCAAAGAAAGAGCACTCAGGGCTGCTGTGCTGCTGCCACGGGGGTTGGAGACTTCATTAACAGCATAGCTTAATTAACGGCAGTGTTTGGAGCAAAGAGGAGCTGCAGGTCCCCAGTCTGCTCCTCACAGGGCCCCCCAGTCTGCTCCTTCCAAGCAGCTCCATGACTTTTGGAGGAAGGAGTGCACTGCAGGCCTTCAGTCTGTTCTTACTGGGCAATAAAAGCAGTGAGAAGTCAGGGTTTGGACAGAAACACAAAATGAAGCGACCAGGGCTGTCCCACTCACCGTTGTACAGAGCAGAGTTGACGACTCCCCCCGCCACAGCCAAGCCCAGGCCGAGCTTCCCGATGCTCTCGAACACCTTGGCAGCCATCTCAGCGCTCCAGCCCCCGCTCCAGAGCCCTCCTGCAAACCCCCCAGACCCTCAAACCTCACTGCGACCCCCGCCCAGAGCCCCAGACCACACCGGGCAGCGACCCCTGCCCAGGACCCCCGAACCACACCGGGGGCTCCTTCTGCCCCACAGACACCTCGGCCCCGGGGGTCTCCCTCCCGTGACCCTCCCGGGGCTCGGACCCTGCGGCCTCGGACCCGTCCAGGGCCTTCCCCCCGCTCTCCCCGTGCCCCCACGCCCCCCGGGCCTCCCCCTCCCCCGCTCCGTCCTAGGCCGCTCGCCCCCAGCACGGGCAGCCCAGGGGCCAAGGCCTCGCTGTGTCCACCTGCCCGCCCACCTCAGGCCGCGGCTCAGCTCGGTTCCCCCGGTTTCCCTCGGTTTTCCCGGTTTCCCGGACCCACCGCCACCCTCCCTCCCGCCGCTCCCGCCGCGCCGCTGACCTCCACATGAATCCGCGGCCGCCCCCCCCCCAGCGCGCCTGCGCGCCGCGCCAAGACGCGCGCTCCTCATTGGCCGGCGCCTCCCGGGGCTCTCTGGGATATGTAGTTCCCAGCGCCCGTGCCCTCTGCCGTTCCGCCTATAGGGTTCCGGTATGCCCCGCGGCGCCCCGCTGGCTGAGCAAGGCCGCGCGCTATTGGCTGGGGCGGCGGCCTGCGCGCACGGGCTCTTGGGAGATGTAGTCCTGTTGGGGGAAGGCCCCGAGGGTGGGCGTGCGGGGACAAGGGACATGCGGAGGACACGGGACATGTGGGGGACACGGGCACCATTCTGGGGCCAGCGCTGCCCCCTCCCAGAATGCCAGGATAGGCTGGGACCTCTGAAGGCCACACAGTCCAACCCCCTGCCCAGGCAGCGTCACCTGGAGCAGGTGACACGGGTGGGGTTGGAATGTCCGAGGGACACCTCAGACCCGTCCCGGCCACCCTCCATGGACGGATCTTTCTCCTGCCGAAGTGGGAGTCGTGGTTAATTTCTGGCCATTGCTCCTTGTCCTGAGGAGCAGAGTCTGACACCTCCTGGAGCTATTTCCGTGCATTGGTGGGATCCCTTCTCCAAAATGAGAGATTCCCATGGATATCTGAGCTATTTCCGTGCATTGGTGGGATCCCTTCTCCAAAATGAGAGATTTCCATGGATATCTGAGCTATTTCCGTGCATTGGTGGGATCCCTTCTCCGAAATGAGAGATTCCCATGGATATCTGAGCTATTTCCGTGCATTGGTGGGATCCCTTCTCCGAAATGAGAGATTCCCATGGATATCTGAGCTATTTCCGTGCATTGGTGGGATCCCTTCTCCGAAATGAGAGATTTCCATGGATATCTGAGCTATTTCCACGCATTGGTGGGAATCTCTCCAGTGACAGATTTCCATGGATATCCGAGACATTTCCATGGATATTTGAGATTATTTCCATGCATTGACGGGATCCCCTCTCCAGTGACAGATTCCCATGGATATTTCAGATATTTCCACAGGAATGTGGCATATTTCCACTCTCAGCCTTCCCTCCTCCAGTCTCACCAGGCCCAGCTCCCTCTCTCTCCTCACCCGAGCCTCTCCAGAGCCCAAATCATGTTCGTGCCCTCCCTCGAGCCCTCTCCAGCAGCTCCTGGTCCTTCCTGAGCCGTGGACACCGGGATTTGATGTTCCCCCTGTCCCTGGAGCGCGGGGACATTCCCGGCCCCGTCCCCTCCTGTCCCCTCCCGTCCCCGGAGCCGCTAGAGGGAAGCAGCGCTCTCCCTTTGGCTCCGGGAATGCCGAAAAAGGGGGAAAAAAGGGGAAAATAACCCACCCCAGCCCCGCGCCCGCGGCGGGTTCCGCTGCCAGGTGACCCCGTTGGACGCGGGATCCAACAGGGAAAATCCCATTAAACCTGGGATTCATGGATGGGGGTTTGCACCCCCTGAGCTCTGCTCCTCACTCGCTCGTGCTGGGTTCATGTAGCCCATTCCCATTCCTATTCCATTGCCATTCCCAATCCCGTTCCTGTTCCCATGTGCGGTGAGCTCTCCCCATTCCCATTCCCATTCCCATTCCCATTCCCATTCCCATTCCCATCCCTATTCCCATCCCCATTCCCTTTCCCGTTCCCATCCCCATTCCATTGCCATTCCAGCTCCCGTTCCCATGCAGGATGAGCTCTCCCCATTCCCATTCCCATTTCCAGTTCCCAATCCCTTCCCCATTCCCATTCCCCGTTTCCAATCCCGTTCTTGTTCCCTTTCCCATCCCCATTCCCTTCCCATTCCCGTTCCCAATCCCAATCCCATCCCCAATTCCCATCCCCATTCCTCATTCCCTGTTCCCATTCTCATCCCCTTTCCCATTCCCATTCCCTTTCCCATCCCCATTCCCATTCCCATTCCCATTCCCATTCCCATTCCCTCCTGATGAGCTCTCCCGATTCCCATTCGGGACCGATTCGAGGCCGCGGCTGCTCCCGGGCCAGAGTTTGGGGTGGGGGTTGTGGGAGCAGGGAGGGCCCTTGGTGGGGGACCCCGCACTCGGGGGGTGGTGACACGGGGGACCCCAAAACTGAGCCCGTTCGTGGGGGTGGCTGTGGGATTGCACCCCAAAATTGAGGTAGGAGCTCGTTCTTGGGGTGTGGCTGTGGGGTCGCATCCTAAAATTGAGCTGGGAGCTTGTTCTTGGGGGGTGGCTGTGGGATTGCACCCCAAAATTGATCTGGACCCCGTTATTTGGGAATGCCAGCAGAACTGCACCCCAAACCAGCACAGGAACCCCGTTATTTGGGGGTGCCAGCAGAACTGCACCCCAAACCAGCACAGGAACCCCGTTATTTGGGGGGTGCCAGCAGAACTGCACCCCAAACCAGCACAGGAACCCCGTTATTTGGGGATGCCAACAGAACCAGACCCCAAAGCAGCACAGGAACCCCGTTATTTGGGGGTGCCAGCAGAACCGCACCCCCCCGGCCCCTCCCCGAGCCCCCCGAGCCCGCGGTCCCGTTTTTGGGGGGCATTTCTGGCGGGCAGCGCGGGCGGCTCAGGAAGGGCTCATTGTGCCCCCCCGGGCTGGGAACGAACGGGAACAAAGCGCGTCCTCTTCTCCTCCCCCCGCCGCTCCCGAGCTCCGCGGAACGAACGCGCCGAGCCCGGGGGGACCCGCGGGGCTTCCGGGGGGTGCCAGGACTGGGGGGGTTCCACCCCAAAGCCGGTGTGGGGCTGGTCCCACTCCCACCCACCCCAGCCTTCGGGGGTCCTGGCATCCCCGGGGTCCCAGCCCGGCCTTTCCTGGGGGTCCCAGCCCAGTCCAGGGGGTCCCAGCCCTTCCAAGGGGTCCTAACCCGGCTCTTCCCGGGGGTCCCAGCCCTTCCTGGGGGTCCCAACCCAACCTGGGGGTCCCACCCCATCCTTCGGGGGGTCCCAGCCCTGCCCAGGGATCCCAACCCAGCCTTTCCTGGGGGTCCCAGCCCGGCTTTCCCGGGGGTCCCAGTCCATCCCCAGGGTCCCAGCCCTTCCTGGGGGTCCCAGCCCAGCCCGGGGGTCCCAACCCAGCCTTTCCCGGGGGTCCCAGCCCAGCCCGGGGGTCCCAGCCCAGCCCCGCCCCCGGCACAAACCCGAATTAGGCTCAATAAGCGTTTAAATTCAATTAGTGAAACTGCATTAAAAGCCCTGCGAGGACACGGCTCGGAGTGGAAACGGCCTTAATGTGATTTCGGCCGAGTTCCCTGCCGCGATTTGCAAGTCAGAGAAATCGAATTAGGGCTGTTTGCATTCTGAACTCTGTCCGCACGGCCCCGCAGTGCAGCTTAATTCATTAATGGCTTCAAAGCCAGCCTGCCTTCCGCTCAGACAGCCCCGTCCGCCAAAACCCCCCCCGGGGGCACCGGGACCCCCGGGCAGCCCCGGTTTGGGGACCGCGGAGGGTTTGGGGAGCGGCGGGATTGTCCCGGATCCCGGTGCGGCCCCGGTTTGGGGATCGCGGAGGGTTTGGGGATTGTCCTGGAGCGCACAGGGACTGACCCGGTTCAGCCCGAGCTGAGCCCCCCGGGCCGGGCTGGGCCGTGCCCGCAGAGCCGCGGGGGCAGCGGGACCGTCCCGTCCCGTCCGGTCCCATCCGGTCCTGTCCTGTCCCGTCCCGTCCCGTCCCGTCCGGTCCCGTCCCATCCCGTCCCGTCCCGTCCCGTCCCGTCCCGTCCCGTCCGATCCCGTCCCGTCCGGTCCCGTCCCATCCCGTCCCGTCCCGTCCCGTCCCGTCCCGTCCCGTCCCGTCCGATCCCGTCCCATCCCGTCCCGTCCGATCCCGTCCCATCCCACCCCGTCCCGTCCCGTCCCGTCCCGTCCCATCCCACCCCGTCCCGTCCCGTCCCGTCCGGTCCCGTCCCGTCCCCCTGCCCGGGGGCCCCGCCGCTCCCCGGGGCTTCTCGCCTCCCCCCGGTGCCGTAACCGGGTTCACTCCTCCAGCTGGAACCGGCCGCGTTATCCGGGAGAGCTCCCGGAGCCGGGAATTGTCAGCTCCAAGGAAATTGGGGCCGGGTCAGGGAAAAGCGCAGCCCCCAAAACCCGCATTGCCCCCCAAGCCCCGCATTGCCCCCAAACCCCGCATTTCCCGCCCCCCGCATCCCCCCAAACCCCGCATCCCCCAAACCCCGCATCCCCCCAGACCCCGCATCCCCCCCAAACTCCGCATTTCCCGCCCCCCGCATCCCCCCAAACCCCGCATTGCCCCCCAAACCCCACATCCCCCCAAACCCCGCATCCCCCAAACCCCACAACCCCCCCAAACCCTTCATCCTCCCCGGTTCCCACCTTTCCCCACCCTCGTCTTCCTCGGGCTCAGGGAATTTGCGGGGCGCAGGGCTCTGGGCACCCAGAGGCGCTCCCGGCCGGTTGGGGACATTCCCGGGGCGCGGGGACAGCGCGGGAGCCGCCGGTGCCACCCCCGTGCCACCCCCGTGCCACCCCCGCGCAGGTAACGCAGCGTGCCCAGCAAGGGCTGCAATTAAAAGGGAGTTAATGAACTTAATGAATCATGACCCGATCCCCGCATGAGCGCCCGAACCTCGGACACGGCCCCGAACGCGGCTCTGGGCTTGCGCAACTTTGAATTTCCTCCCGAGTTGTGCTCGGGTTTAATGTCCTGGAGGGGAGACAAAGTGGGGACAGGGGCTGGAAAACCCGGCCCGGACGGGGGGCGAGCCCAAAAATCCCTTAAAACCCCTCAAAATCGCTCAAAATCCCCCAAATCCCCCCATTCCTTCCCGCCCAGGGTCCAATCCTGCACCCCCCCGAGGGTCCCATCCTGCACCCCCCCGAGGGTCCCATCCTGCACCCCCCCGAGGGTCCCATCCTGCACCCCCCACAGGGTCCAATCCTGCACCCCCCCGGTCCAATCCTGCCCACCCCAGGAGGGTCCAATCCTGCCCAATGGGGGGGTCCAATCCTGACCCCCGAGGGTCCAATCCTGCTCACCCCCGAGGGTCCAATCCTGACCAGGTGGGTCCAATCCTGCACCCCCCGAGGGTCCAATCCTGCCCGATGGGGAGGGTCCAATCCTGACCAGGGTGGGTCCAATCCTGCACCACCCCCCCCCCCCCCCCCCCCCGGGTCCAATCCCGACCCGACCCCCCCCGGGTCCAATCCTGACCCTCCTGGGTCCAATCTTGACCCCCCCCCCGAGGGTCCAATCCTGCCCTCCCCGCCGGACAAAGCCCCCTCAGTGCGGCCTCTCCCGCTGCCCGCGGGGCCGGAGCCGCTTCCGCCGCCGCCGGCGCCGCCGCTGCCGTCCCGGTGCTGCCGTTTCCAGGGACACTGCCCGGGGTCAGCGAGGCCTCCGGGCTGTCCCAGCGCTCCCGCAGCGCCCTCTGGGCCGCAGGACCCGCCCGGAGCGTCCCGGGGCCCGCGGGAATCCCTGGAATCGCCTCCCGCCCGTTTTCCTGTGTCTCGCAGGGGGGAACAATCCGGAGCTTTGTGGAGCCGGAGCCGGGCCGGGGTCAGGGAGCCCCCGCTGCCTCCTGGGCCTCGGGCAGGGCCCCGGGGGCACGGGGGGGACAGCGCGGGGCCCTCGGCTGGGAATGAGGGCAGGGGCGGGCAGGGGGAACCGGGGGGTCACAGATAATGGGGTCACAGATAACGGGGGGTCACAGATAATGGGGGGTCACAGATAATGGGGGTTACAGATAACGGGGTTACAGATAATGGGGGTTACAGATAATGGGGGTTACAGATAACGGGGTCACAGATAATGGGGGGTCACAGATAACGGGGTTACAGATAATGGGGGGTTACAGATAATGGGGGGTCACAGATAATGGGGGGTTACAGATAACGGGGGTCACAGATAATGAGGTCACAGATAACGGGGTTCACAGATAACGGGAGGTTACAGATAACGGGGTTACAGATAATGGGGGTCACAGATAACGGGGTCAAAGATATCGGGGGTCACAGATAACGGGGGGTCACAGATAACGGGGGGTCACAGATAATGGGGGTCACAGATAACGGGGGGTCACAGATAACGGGGTCACAGATATCGGGGATCACAGATAACGGGATCACAGATAATGGGGGTCACAGATAACGGGATCACAGATAACGGGGTCACAGATAACGGGGGGGTCACAGATAATGGGGGGTTACAGATAACGGGGGGTCACAGATAACGGGGTTACAGATAATGGTGGTTACAGATAACGGGATCACAGATAATGGGGGTCACACATAACGGGGGGTTACAGATAATGGGGGGTCACAGATAATGGGGGTTACAGATAATGGGGGTCACAGACACGGGGGTCATTCCTGGGGCTCTCGCACCCCCTGTTTCCCCCCCAGCACAGCCTCCTCCTTCAGCAGCGGGGCCGGGCGGCCCGCGGGGGGGTTCTGGGGCCCAGGGGGCTTTGCCAGCCCCAGCCCTGTCTGAGCCCCCCCGGCGCTTCCATTTCTCGGCTGCCAGGCCGGGCCCTTTCCGTGCCAAATGCGCCCGCAGCGCTCCCCAGGCGTCACTTCCCGCATGGCTCCGTCCCAGCGCTGCCATTCCCCGGCACCGGGAGGCTCCCGGGCGGGCCCGCTCCGGTTCCGGGGCGCGTTAATTGTGCGCCATTGATCCCCCAAATTCCCCGCTGACTCCCATTAGGGCTGGGAGAGGGCGGGATGGATCCAGCCGCGCTCGGAGAATCGAGGGGGGAAAGGGTGAAAAAGGCACTTTTGGGGTGCAGGAAGGGGCCCCCCCTTTTGGTTTGTGTCACCCGAAAGCTGCCCTGGGCTGCGGGAAAACCCTCGGGAAAGCCGCCGGTCACCTGGAGGGGGTCGAGCCCCGCACACCTGAACTGTCCCTGGGGAAAAGCAGCCCCCGACACTTTTTAAATGATTTTTGGAAGGAGCTGCGGGGGCGCCGGGCATTCCCAGCCCTTGGAGCGGCTCCCGGGGCCAGCACCGGGCGCGGGTTTTGCCCGGGAGGCCAAAAATCCTTTTTGAGCCCCATTGGGAAATCCTGGCTCAGGGATGTGGGGGAGCCCCCGCGCTGCCCCCAGAGCCCCGGGCGGGGATGGAGCCGCCGCTGCTGCACCAGGAATTGTCCCTGGCAGCTCCCGCTCTGACTGGAAGGAGCCCGGAGCAGCTGGGTCGGTAATGACGATTGATAAACGATTGATAATGATTGATAAAATCAGCTCCGGCTCCTGCCCAGCACACAGAACCTCCCCAGGGAGGGTGGGCGCCCCAAATCCGGGCTGATCTCCCTGGACGAGCCCACCCAGCTCCTTCCCGGCTCCCTCCCCTCATCCCCGGCTGCTGAGGGGGATCCGAGCCCCCGGAGCAGCCCCGAGAAGCTGGAACCGGGGAAATTCCAGCCCAGATTTCCAGGAAGGCTCCGGGTTCCTCCCGAGCAGCAGAGCAGCGGTGGATGGACGAGCAGGGAGGGTGAATGGGGCCGGTGAAGGAGCCGCTCCGATCTGGGTCAGCCGGGCAGGGCTGGCCCGGAGCATCCCCGGAGCATCCCCGGAGCATCCCCGGCCCCGGGAGAGCAGGCGCGGTCCCGGCACGGCTGCGGAGCAGTTTGCAGATGGGCAGGGAAGGGAGACAGCCAGCGCTGCCGCTGCTCGCTCGGGGCCATAAATTACCCTGCAGGTTTCCTAATGGGACCCTGATTTATCTCCTGCCTCTGTCTGGACTAATTGAGTTCATTCCGCTCGGTGATTCATGCCGTGGAAATGGGTTCCAGGGAAAATGGGACCTCGAGCGGCTTCAGCAAATCCCCGGCGCTGCCGGCCTGGGAGCTGAGATGCTTTCAGGAGCGGTTTCAGGAGCGGCTTTGGGAGCTGAGGATCCGCCAGGGCAGCGGCCCCGGCCCATCCGTCACTGCCAGGGCGCGGCTCGGGTTTCACCGGGAGGGAGAGACCCCCGGACACCCCTGGGCTGGAGGGGCCTGAGGGTCACAGCCCCCGGAAGGGACCCCGGGTCTGTCCCTGAATATCCCAGGGACAGGGGGAGGGAAAAGCCGGGAAAGAACAGGGGGGAAACGGGGATGGAATGGGTGGAGGGATGGATGGATGGATGGATGGATGGAGGGATGGATGGACATGGATGGATGGATGGACATGGATGGATGATGGATGGATGATGGATGGATGGATGGATGATGGATGGATGATGGATGGATGGATGGATGGATGGACATGGATGGACATGGATGGATGGATGGAGGGATGGATGATGGATGGACATGGATGGATGGACATGGATGGAGGGATGGATGGATGATGGATGGACATGGATGGATGGACATGGAGGGAGGGATGGATGGATGGATGGAGGGATGGATGGATGGATGGATGGATGGATGGATGGATGGATGGATGATGGATGGATGATGGATGGATGGAGGGATGGACATGGATGGATGGATGGATGGATGGATGGATGGATGGATGGATGGACATGGATGGATGGATGATGGATGGATGATGGATGGATGGATGGATGGATGGACATGGATGGATGGATGGATGGATGGATGGATGGATGATGGATGGATGGATGGATGGAGGGATGGACATGGATGGATGGATGGATGGATGGATGGATGGATGGATGGATGGAGGGATGGATGGATGGATGGATGGATGGACATGGATGGATGATGGATGGATGGATGGACATGGATGGATGGATGATGGATGGATGGATGGATGGATGAATGGAGGGATGGATGATGGATGGATGGATGATGGACGGATGGACATGGATGGACATGGATGGATGGATGGATGATGGATGGATGATGGATCCATCCATGGAGGTATGGATGGGAGAGCAGTCCACGGGACTGGGAGAGGATCCCATGGAGCTGACAGAGAATTCCATGGGGCTGGCAGAGCCCTCCCAGACCAGCACGGGACCTCTCCAGGTCCCCAAACCCTGTGCACACCTTGAGGGCTGTCAGGGACCCATCTCCCCACAAATCCAGCACTGGGATCCCTCTTTACATCCCCCGGGCAGTCCCGAGTACCCCCGGGAGCCTCTCCCCGCTCCCCTGGGCACGTTCCCTGTCACTGTCACGTCCTGGCCCTCATTAAATCCCTCCTACACGCCAGGATAAAATTGCTTTTACCCAATTTCCTCCTGGCTGTTTGCTGGCTCGGAGAATTCCAGCGGGGCCGCGCCAGCGCTGCCCGCCCCAATCCGATTATCCCGCCCCGATCGATCCCGGCTCCTGACCTTTGGCAAACTCTCACCTGCCTCCAGCGCGCCCGCCGCCCCTCCCGCGGCTCCTCCCCGCACCACGAACTCCCTCAACGCTGCCCCGTCCCATTGGGAAAGCGTTAATTAAAATAAACCCGAGAATGGAAGCGGCGGGGCCGGGGCGGAGCTGCGGGAGCGGCCCCGCGGATCCCTCGGGGTGTGCGGGGACACGGGGCCGGCTCCGGGCCCGCTCCCGGCTCTGGGCCCGCTCCCAACCCCGCTCCCGGTCCCCGCTCCCGGCTCCCAACCCCGCTCCCAACCCCGTTCCCGGCTCCGGGCCCGCTCCCGGCTCCGCACCCAACCCCGCTCCCGGGCCCCGCTCCCGGTCCCCGGGCCCCGACCCCGCTCCCGGTCCCCGCTCCCGGCTCCGGGTCCCGGCCCCGCTCCCGCCGCCTCCCGCAGATGCTCGCGGCTCATTTGCACAAGCAATGAAGGCAGCAATTAAGTTCCCTCATCATCTCGGCGGGCTGGGAAAAGAGCTCCCTCCTCCTGCGTCAGGCACTGCTGGGAAGAGGCTCTGGAGGGGTGAAATTCCTACCCCGAGGCGAAATTCCCACCCGGAGGCGAAATTCCCACCCGGAGGTGAAATTCCCACCCCGAGGTGAAATTCCCACCCCGAGGTGAAATTCCCATCCCCACCGGCACTGGGGAAACTGAGTCACGGCTGAGCTGGAACTGCCGGCACAGGCACGGAGAGAACCCCGGCCTGGAGTGGGCTGGGAGGAGCCCAAAATTCCACTGGATCTCCACAGGGGGATTGGGAGATTGTTTTAGGGCCCTTCCAGTGGGAATATTCTATTCTATTCTATTCTATTCTATTCTATTCTATTCTATTCTATTCTATTCTATTTATCTCTATTCTATTTACCTCTATTTTATTTCTAATTTATTTCTAATTTATTTCTATTTTTCCTCCTTTATTTCTATTTTTCCTATTTTATTTCTAATTTTTCCTATTTTGTTTCTATTTTTTTTTGCCCTGTTTAATTTCTATTTCGTCTCTATTTAATTTCTATTCCATTCTATTCGTCCCTCTTCCATTCCTCCTTTATCTCGCTCTCCTCCAGCCGAGCTCTGAGTCAATTAAAATCAATCCCCACCCCCAAACGAGAAACAAACGCAGCGAAAAGCGCAGCCCTGAGCCAAGGAAAATAAAAAAATCTCCTCTCGGCCGGCTCATCCCCACTGACACTCGTTTCCTCCGGGCAGCGAAATTCCTGATCCAGCAGCAGCAGCAGCCCCGGGATCAATCGGTTCCCAAAGAAGGAGCCGGCCCCGCCCGGGGATCGATCAATCGCCGATAATGATCGATAACGATCGATAATGATCGATAACGCTGCCGGGCGTGGCCCCGTGCTCCCTCCCTGCCCGTTCCCCATTCCCGGCATTTTCTCCCCGCGGTTTTTGGAGCTGCCCGGCCCTGGTTTCTCTCCGGGGTTTGTTTTTTCCAGCCCCGCTCGGCTCTCCCGGAGGTTCCTCCAGGCCGGCCTTATAAGGGCCCGAGGATCCATCCCGAACCCCCCCTGCTGCCGGCAGGGTGATGGATGGCGCTGGAAAACACGGGAAGAACGGGAAAAAGGGAAGGGGGAGGCCGGGAGCTGCCGGAGAGGGGGAGGGAGGGAGGGATTGCAGGCCTGGAAATCAGGGAGAGAAATGGGGGGCAGAGGGGAACACCCCGAGGGGATGGGAGCGGGACTGGGGGCTTTGGGGAGAGCTGGGTCCCTCCTGCCCTGGGGCCTTTGGGGTGCTCTGAGCCTCGGGGTCACACCCCAGCCCCAGCGGGACAATCCTGCGTCCTCCATGTCCCTCATGTCCTCCCTGTGTCCCCCCATGTCCCCCCTGTGTCCCCCCATGTCCCCCCTGTGTCCCCAAGCCCTGCAGTCCATCCCAATGGGAATTCACCTTCCCTGCTCCAGCCACACCCCAGAATCGCCCCATCCCTGTAGGAACAGAACAACTGGGCCCCATTTCCATGGGATAAATGACCGCATCCCTATGGGAATAACTGACCCCATTTCCATGGGAATAACTGACCCCATCCCTATGGGAATAACTGACCCCAGCCCTATGGGAATCACGGCCCCATTTCCATGGAATCACAGCCCCATTTCCATGGAATAACTGACCCCATCCCTATGGGAATCACAGCCCCATTTCCATGGAATAACTGACCCCATTCCTATGGGAATAACTGACCCCATTCCTACGGGAATCATGGCCCCATTTCCATGGAATTACAGCCCCATTCTTATGGGAGTCACAGCCTCATTTCCATGGAATAACTGACCCCATCCCTATGGGAAAAACTGACCCCATCCCTATGGGAATCACAGCCCCCTTTCCATGGAATAACTGACCCCATTCCTACAGGAATCACGGCCCTATTTCCATGGAATCACGGCCCCATTTCCACGGAGTAACTGCACCCCATCCTGCAGGAATCACAGCCCCATCCCAACGGGAAAATCTCCCCTTGGAGACGATTTTCTAGAGCACTCCCCACTTTCCCCAGGCTGCATCCAGGGCATGGGTGGGGTGGGATGGGATGGGATGGGATGGGATGGGATGGGATGGGATGGGATGGGATGGGATGGGATGGGATGGGCAAGGCTGGATTCAGGGAGAGGTGGGAGGTGTCCTAGGCAGTCCCTTCCCAGCTGCCCCAATTCAGGGACGGGTTTTTTCTCCCGAATGCAAAACGGCTCCGAGGGCCGCTCCTGGTGCTCCTCAGGGCTCCCGGGGCTGCTCCCGGTGCTCCTCGGGGCTCCCGGGGCTGCTCCCGGTGCTCCTCAGGGCTCCCGGGGCTGCTCCCGGTGCTCCTCAGGGCTCCCGGGGCTCCCTTGGAGCTGCAGCTCCAGGGCTGCTGCCGGTCCCGCCTGCCGGGAGCGCCGGGAGCCCGGATCAGACCGGGTCGGGCTCTTCCAGGGCAGGGGAATTTCCCGGGATGGTCCCAGAGTGGCACCGGGACACGGGGGTGGCCGGGACGGGGCTCGGGGACCGCGGGCCACGACCTCGGTGTCCCCAGCATGGAGGGAGGAGGAGGAGGAGGAGGGCGAGGAGGGGGAGGAGGGATTTATCCGAGGGCCTGAGAGAACATCTGGATTTGCCACTTGCTGCGGGGAATTAATTGTGGGATCCCGCGGCTGCTCCCCGCTGTGCCAGCCCTGCCTCCCGTCTGCTCCGGGAGTGCCCCCAGGGACGGTGGCCCTGCAAGTCCTGTCACCCCCTCCCGTCCTGCTGGGGCTGGGGTGCCATCGGTGACCCCATAAAAACCCCTTAAAATGCTGGGATTATGGCCGGCATCCCAACCAAAGCCCGGGTGGGCATCCCAAAAAAACCCTGGGTCGGCACCCCAATCCCGGGTGAGCACCCCAATCCCGGGTGGGCACCCCAATGCTGGGTGGGCTCCCCAATCCCGGGTGGGCATCCCAAAAAAACCCTGGGTGGGCACCCCAGCCCCGGGTGGGCTCCCCAATGCCGGGTGGGCACCCTAATCCCGGGTGGGCACCCTAATGCTGGGTGGGCACCCCAATCCCGGGTGGGCACCCCAATCCCGGGTGGGCACCCCAGCCCCGGGCAGCTCCCAGCCCGTTCCCACCTGGCCCCAGCGCGGCGTTCTTGGCTGTGAACTCCGCTCCATGTGGCTCGCAGATGTTCCGCCCGTGCCGGAGAACAAACGGCGGCTTTGGCTCGGCTTGAATCCCGCGGAGGAGCCGCGAGAGAGGGAATTCCGTGCAGCCCTGCCCGGGCTGAGCCGGGCGGGAGCAGCCGGCCCCGAGCACCTCGGAGGCTCCAGAATTGGCTTTTGCAGAGGAAATCCAGCGGGATCCCGGGGCTGCAGGGGTGGGAACTGCTGGATTTTGGGAGCCCCAGAAGCACCTGCAGAGCCCGGAGCGGGCAGGAAACACCTGGAGCTGGAGACGCACACGAGGCCAAATCCGCTGGGCCGTGGCCACGGGAGCCGCCCCGGGGCAGTGACAGCGAGACAGGGGCGCTCCTGTGGCACCAGCGACCCCGTGGCACTGCTGGGTGACCCCGCAGAGCCGTGCCAGGGGTGACACAGCGCTGTGGGACAGAGGAACCAGCCCTGGCATTTCAGAGCCGTGCCAGAGCTGCGGGATGGGGGAACCAGCCCTGGCATTTCAGAGCCGTGCCAGGGGTAACACAGAGCTGCGGGACAGGGGAATTTCATTTCAGAGCCGTGCCAGGGGTGACACAGCGCTGTGGGACAGGGGAATGAGCCCTGGCATTTCAGAGCCGTGCCAGGGGTGACACAGCGCTGCGGGACAGGGGAATTTCATTTCAGAGCCGTGCCAGGGGTGACAGCGCTGTGGGACACGGAACCAGCCCTGGCATTTCAGAGCTGTGCCAGGGGTGACACAGAGCTGTGGGACACGGAACCAGCCCTGGCATTTCCAGGAGCCAGCCCTGGCATTTCCAGCTGCCGGCGCTGTGGGATCGGGCAGGGCCCGTGGCCGGGCAGAGCCGCCCTGGAGCGCCAGGACAAAGGAGGTGGCACGCGGGGACCTTTCAGGGACCGCAGGACGCCCAGATGGGATTTTGTTTGCTGTGGAGGGCAGAAATACAAAGATTTGATTCAGCCCCCGCCGCATGTCCCCCTCTGGGGCCTCTCGGTGTCACCCGCAGAGCGGGGACAGGCCCGGGGTGTCCCCAGGGTGGGGATGCTGTCCCTTGTCCCCTGCGGCCGGAGCAGCGCTGGTCACCCCATCCCGGTGCCGTCGGTGACCCCACCCCGCTGGGGACACAAGGACAGACGGACAGACGGACGGGGAGAGGAGGGGGCGCAGAGGGGCAGAAGGACGGACGGACAGCGCGGGAGGAAAAGGGATGGATGGGCTGGGGAGCTCGGGGCGAGCGCACCCCAAAAGCGCTCGGGGGGCACCGGAGGGACCGGGGGGCGCCCGGGGGGGCTCGGGGGGCTCGGGCTTTGTGTGGCGGCGGCGGCGGCGGCGGAGGGTGCGGGCTTGGCCGCTCCGTGATGCTCCGAGGGCGGGGAGGAGGAGGAGGAGGAGGAGGAGGAGGAGGGGGAGGGACTTGCAGCCCTTTTCTGGCCGCCGCCGCGGCGGAGAGCGGCAGAGCTCGGGCAGCCCGGCCGCGCTCCGGCTCCCGGGGGTGTCACCGGCGCCGCTGCCCCCGCCATGGCCGGGCTCCTGCCGCTGCTGCTGCTGCTGCTGCCGGCGGTGAGTGCGGGGAGCAGCGCCCGGGGAGCCCCGCGAGCCCCGCGGGGAGGGGATGCGGCGTCCCGGGGGCACCGGGAGCGGCTCCGGAGGCACCGGGGCACGGGGAGTCCCCCCGCGGGATGGAGGGGCCCGGGGGCTTCGCACGGGGCGGGTTCGGAGGGGCCCGGGCTCACCGGGATGGGAGCCCCGCGGGTGAGGAGCGGGGGCAGCGCCGTGCGGGGCTGGAGGGTCCCGGGGACACCGGAGAGCCCCGGGGGGGCGGGCGGAGCTCTTGGGGTGCGGGGGGAGCTGGGCGGGGATGGGGGTCCCTCAGCCCCGCCGGTGCCGCTGTCCCCGGCTCTGCCACTGCAAAGGGCGACGGAGCCGCAGCCCGAGGGGAGCGGGCACAGAACGAACCCCCCCGGTGCCTTCATCAGTGCCCCCCACGCACCCCCCGAAACCTCTCCCGGACTTTCCCGGCTCCGAAGTGCCCCAGAGCTGGGGCTGAGACCCTTTCGAGACCCTTTTCCCCCTGGCAGAGCCCTCGCCGTGCGCCCCAGACAAAAAAAAACTTCAGGGCAGGGGCAGGGGGGGCCGGCAGAGAGGGGACAGGGGCGGGGAGGGGGGTCCAGGCCCGCAGCTGGGGCAGGATCGGGGCCGTTTTGGGGCCAGGATTTGCCGGGGGTCCCAGGGGGGCCGTCAGGCACCGGACACCCCTCGGGCAGGATATTAAAGGCGGAGTTCAGGCGGGCAGGGCCGGGGAGCGGAGCGGGGCTGGCACCGCCGGCCCGGGGGGGCCTTTCCCCCTTTCCCCTTTTCCCCCTTTCCCCATCGCCCCCTCGGGATCGGGGTGGCCAAACCCCCCCTCCCACCCAGGGCTGCTGGGACAGGGGCGGGGACAGCAGCGCCCGGAGCTGTCCCGGCCGGATGGATCCCAACCATTCCCCCCGGGCATCGCCCCCTCGCCCCCCCGGCTGCTGCGGATGTCCCCAAATCGCCGCTGCCCCGCTCGGGGGCACCTCCGGGGCCGGCTCCGCCCTCCGGGACTGCACCTGCGGGGCTGGGAGTGTCCCGGGAGGGACAACGGGGACCCGGCTGTGCCCCCCCAGCTGTGCCCGCACCCCGGGACCCTCCCGAGACCCTCCGGGATCCCCGGGACCCCGCAGCCGCTGCTCGGAACCTGCCAGGGCCGGCCGGAGCTCGGACGTGGCTCCCGGAGCTGCCCAAAGTTGGGGAATCGCTGGGAGCCGGGATTTGGCCTCTCCCCGACGCGGGGCTCGGCCAGGAGAGGCAGAACGCGCCCGTCAGGCTCGGATCTCGGCCGGGCTCGGCTCCAGCTGGAGCATCCCCTGCCCTGTGCGGCCGCTCCGCGCTCCGGGGCTCCCAAATCCCGCTCGGAGCGGCTCCGTCCTCACCCGGCAGCGCCTGCCCGGGCTCCAACCCTCCCCGAGCCGGCTCCAAAAGCAATTCCGAGCTTCCAGAGGTGTCGCCGGCGCCCTCCGCCCGCGGCCGGGCCGGGCCAGCTGTCAGGGATGCTTTATGGCGTTAATTCCGCGCCTTTGTCACCGGGAGCCGCGCTAAGGACGCGCGCGTTTCCGCGGCCTAACGCGGACCAGGTGCCGCTGCCCAGGCTCGGGGGGGCTCGGAGCCCCCAGCCCCGAAGGGAAACCCCCGGAACGGGGGGCCCGCGGCACCTGGAGCGGGGAATCCGCAGCGTTCCCGGAGCGTGGGCGGGGGAGCCGGCGGGGACAGGGGGAGGCCCCGCGGGGAGGGGACAGGTGGCACCGGGAGAGGAACCGGGTGGCCCCGGAGAGGAACGGGGTGGCCCGGCCAGGCCCGTCCCACACGGGCAGCTCGCAGCTGTAGGGGAGATGGGAGATCTGGGATAGGGGGAAAATTTGGGATCGGGGGAAATTCTGGGATTGGAGGTAGATCCGGGATCAGGGGAAGATCTGGGATCCCTGGAAACTCGGGGATTACGGGATGCTCTGGGGTCTTTGGGTGCTTTGGGATCAGGGGAAGATCTGGGATCGTGGGATGCTCTGGGATCGGAGAAAGATCTGGGATCGTGGGATGCTCTGGGATTAAGGGAAGATCTGGGGTTACTGGGATCAGGGGAAGCTCTGGGATCATGGGATGCTCTGGGGTTTCTGGATGCTCTGGGATTGTGGGAAGCTCTGGGATTGAGGGAATCGTGGGATGCTCTGGGGTCTCTGGGATCTCTGGAATCATGGGATGCTCTGTGATCTCTGGAAGCTCTGGGATCTCTGGGATCATGGGATGCTCTGGGATCTCTGGGGTCTCTGGAAGCTCTGGGATGCTCTGGGGTCTCTGGGATCATGGGAAGCTCTGGGATCTCTGGGATCATGGGATGCTCTGGATGCCTCGTGTTCAGCCCCATCACCAGTCACATCCAGCCCCATTCCCGGCCGCTGGAAGCGCATCCCGGGGATCTGGGAGCTGCCAGACCCTACCCCAGAGGAGCTCGGCATGGGCTGTGCCCAGCTGGGCTCCAAAACCCCCAAATGTGCCCCCAATGTGTGGGCACAGCCTCACCCCAAAGCCCTTCCCAGGGGACATTTGGGGTGCTGGGAGGGTTCCCGATATTCCAATCCCTCCTGCCTGCCTGGAGTGGGAAAAGGGGCTGGGAAAAGGGACCTGGGAAAAGGGGTTGGAAAAAAGATCTGGGAAAAGGGACCTGGGAAAAGGGACCTGGGAAAAGGGACCTGGGAAAAGGGACCGGGGAAAAGGATCTGGAAAAATGTTCTGGGAAAGGGTCTGGGAAAAGGGACTGGGAAAATGTTCTAGGAAAAGGGGGTGAGAAAAGGGGCTGGAAAAAGGTTCTAGGGAAAGGATCTGGGAAAGAGGATCTGGGAAAATGTTCTGGAAGAGGGTCTGGAAAAAGGGTTTGGAAAAGGGTCTGGGAAAAGGGCTTGGGAAAAAGGGCTGAGAAAAGGGTCTGGAAAAAGGAGCTGGGAAAAGGTTCAGGAAAAGGATCTGGAAAAAAGGGTCTGGGAAAATGTTCTGGGAAAGGGCCTGGAAAAAGGGTTTGGAAAAAAGGGCTGAGAAAAGGGTCTGGGAAAAGGTTCAGGAAAAGGATCTGGAAAAAAGGGTCTGGGAAAATGTTCTGGGAAAGGGCATGGGAAAAGGGTCTGGAGAAAGGTTCTGGAGAAAGGGTCTGGAAGAAGGGGCTGCCAGGGCGGGCGGGCTGGCGGGGGCGCGGCGGGGAGGGGGAGCGGCCGCCTCGCAGCGCAGGGTAATTGGAGCACTTTGTCATTCAGCTGCCTGGAATTGGCGCTCCATTGTCTCGGCCCCGCCGGATGCGGAGCTCCGAGCGCCGCACCGAGCGCGGGGACGCGGCCAAGGCGCTGACGAGGCCGCCAGATGCTCCCCCGGGCCTCTCCCCCCTTCCCCAAAATCAACCGTGGGTGGGTGGCGGAGGGAGGGAGCGGGGCTGCGAGCGGGAGGGGCCTGGCAGGGCCGGCACCTGCTGCGGGACGGGGCTCCCGCACCCCGCGGGGCTTTGGGGGGCAGCTCGGCCCTGCCCGGGCTGCAGAGCCCCGTGGGGGTGGCCCCGGGGTGTTGGTGGCGCTCAGGGGCGGTGTCAGCAGCCAGGGAGGGCACCGAGGCTCCTGCTGCTCCCTCAGTTCCCCGTTCCTGGTGCCCAGAGGGTTTTGGGGGGCAGAGGTGCCACCCAGGCTCTCCAGAGCCTCCACGGGGGCAGGAATTCCTCTCCTCTCCTCTCCTCTCCTCTCCCTCTCCCTCTCCCTCTCCCTCTCCCTCTCCCTCTCCCTCTCCCTCTCCCTCTCCCTCTCCCTCTCCCTCTCCTCTCCTCTCCTCGGGAAGGGGACGTGGCTGAGGAAGGGACAAGGACAAACAGAGGCCACATCACCCCAAACCCCCCTGAGGACCCTCCCAGCTCCCTCCAGCACAGAACTCAGCAGGGCCTTTCCCGAGCAGTGAATTCTGCCTGGAAAAGCGCTTTTGTTTCCCCCCAAATCCGCATTCAGCACGAGTGGGGTGTCCCCAGAGCGGGCCCTTCCCGGGCTGTCCCATCCCGGGGGTGACAGGGGTGACAGGGGTGACCTCTGGGCTCTGCTCTCCCGCCAGGGTCCCGGGGCCGGCGCCTCCAAGGACGATTGCGTGTCCAAGCTGTTCACGGCGGGCGGGGAGTGCTGCCGGCTCTGCAACGTGGGCGAGGGCGTGGTGCAGCCCTGCGGGGTCAACCAGACGGTCTGCGAGCCCTGCCTGGACAGTGAGTGCCCCAAACACCACCTGTCCCCCCTGCACGTGTCACAGCGTTCCCGGGCCACCCCTCTGCTGAGTCAGGAGGGGCTCGGGCCGGGCTCTGGGCAAAGGATGGGTTAAAATGGGAGATTCTTCCCCCAGAATGGGAGTTTGGGGTGTGGAGAAGGGCACAGACACATTGTGGGGTCAGGGCAGCGCTGTCAGGTACAGGGAGGGGTTTGGGATGTGCACAGGGGGGTTTGGGATGGGCACAGGGAGGGTTTGGGATGGGCACAGGGAGGGTTTGGGATGTGCACAGGTACAGGGAGGGGTTTGGGATGTGCACAGAAGGGTTTGGGATGGGCACAGGGGGGATTTGGGATGTGCACAGGGAGGGTTTGGGATGGTCCCAGGCACAGGGAGGGGTTTGGGATGGGCACAGGGGGGGTTGGGATGGGCACAGGGGGGTTTGGGATGGGCACAGGGGGGTTTGGGATGTGCACAGAAGGGTTTGGGATGTGCACAGGGGGGTTTGGGATGGGCACAGGCACAGGGAGGGGTTTGGGATGTGCACAGAAGGGTTTGGGATGTGCACAGGGGGGTTTGGGATGGACACAGGGGGGTTTGGGATGGTCCCAGGCACAGGGAGGGGTTTGGGATGTGCACAGGTACAAGGGGGTTTGGGATGTGCACATGGGGGATTTGGGATGTGCACAGGGAGGGTTTGGGGCAGGGAGGGAGCAGACAGGAGGCAGAGGAGGCTGGAGGAGCAAAGCCAGGGCAGGGCTAAAAATACCTCAGCGTCCTGAGAAATCGATGGACGGCTCTGCCTGCCTGAGCCCGGCCGGGAAACGGGGCTGGATCCCTCCTGGATCAGGGGATGGATCCCAATGGGGGACAGATCCCAATGGGGGACAGATCCCAATGGGGGACGGATCCCAATGGGGGACGGACCCCAGTGAGGGATGGATCCCAGTGAGGAATGGATCCCAGTGAGGGATGGATCCCAGTGAGGAATGGATCCCAGTGAGGAATGGATCCCAGTGAGGAATGGATCCCAGTGAGGGACGGATCCCAGTGAGGGACAGATCCCAATGAGGGATGGATCCCACCAAGGGAAAATCTCCTCCCCACCCTCAGCTCTTCCCTGAGAGGGATTTTGGGGTGTGGAGGGAAGGAAACCTGCAGACCCCGCAGGTGTCCCTTGCTGGGATGGGGAGAGGACTCAGATGCCCCTGAATCCCCCTGGACATGCCCGGATCCCCCTGGACATGCCTGGATCCCCCTGGAAACCCCCAGATCCCCCCGGATCCCCCCGGATCCCCCCGGATCCTGCTGCCACGGGCCGGGCAGGTGGAGGCAGCCCCGCGGCTGGCACGGCCTCCAGACTGCGCCCCAGGAATGTGGGCACGGCCCAGGGCCGAGGGTCCCCACCTGCACCCGGGGCTGCCTCCTCCGAGCACTCCCTTGGACGCGTTCCCGACCCTCCGGGGGAATCGTTCCGGAAAAAATCCTCTGCAACCGAAGCCCGGCCCCTGCCAACGCCCGGGGGGCTGCCAGAAACCACCCCAGAGAGGGGGGGATTGCTCTCATTCCCCCTTTTCCCCCATCGCAGCCTCCCCAGGGCCCGGGGGCTGCCTCATGATTTATTTATGCCCCGCAGCCTCCGGGGGAGGGAGGAAGGGAGGGAGCGCTGGGGGCTCGGGCCCCGTTCGGAGCGGGGCTGTAATTGCTCAGCTCAGATCCCTTCGGCTGCCACTGCAAATGTGCCCACTCAGCCGAAAGCCTTTCCTGGCCACTTCCCCGCTCTAATGGCGCCCATCAATAATTCAGGATAATGCAAGGCATGAGCCCAGGTTAATGGGAGCCGCGTGTGCCGCCCCGGGGCTGCTCCGGCGCTGCTCGGGCACGGGGCAGGGGCTGCGCGGGGCTGGCGGCGACAGCGACAGCGGCACCAGGGGAGCCGCGGCTGCCCCGACCCCGCGAGTGGCCGAGGATGGGTTTGGGAGCAGCCTGGGATAGCGGGAAGGGTCCCTGTCCAGGACGGGGTGGGGTTTGCGGTCCCTCCTGACCCCAAACCTGTCCGGGGTTTTGTGGCTCCGCGTCCTCTGCAGGTCCAGGGAAAGCCTCAGGGCAGGGCCAGGACACCCGGGCACAGGCACAGGGTGAGGGAAGGTGCTGGGAAGGGGAAAAATCCACTGCTGAGGCTGGGATGGAACCCCCATCCCTCCCATCCCGCCCATTCCCGGGGGTTCGGGGCAATCCCCCCAAAACAGCCCCAAATTCCTGTCCTTCCCTCGGTGTCCCCAGGGAAGCTGCTGGGAGCAGGAACCCATTCCCAGCACCATCCCTGGGGCTGAGCAGGGCTCGCAGGGGTCCCCAGCCCCTTCTCCACCCCTGGGGCTGGAATTTCCCCGGATGGGATGGGGCGGGCAGCGCGGGGGCAGCAGCAGCAGCAGCTGCGCCCTCCAGGACGGGCTCCGCTCCTTCTTCCGGGGCTAAAAATATCGCCGAGCTCCTCCGGGAGCGGGCACAGCGCGGAGCGGGCATTGATTTCCCCCGCAGCGCGTCCTGCGGGCTGAAACCCGAGCGCAGGAGCCGCGGGGTCAGGCAGAGTCAGCGCTGCCACCATCGCACCCGGAGCGGGGACACGAGGGGAGCCCGGCAGGATGTGCAGGGGAAAGCGAGGGGGTGTGAGGGGAGGGGATGGCCCCGGGAGGTCAGAAAGGGGAATAAAATCGGGAATTAGCGCGGGGATAGGCAATGGGGGCAGCGCAGCCAGGCCGGACCCCGGGGGGAAATGGGAATGGGGAAGGTGTTAATGGGAAGGATGCTGCAAACTGGGAATTGCGGAGGAATGGGAGGAGGAGGAGGGAATGGAGATGAAGAGACGTGAATGGGGATGAGGTGGGAATGGGGATGAGGTGGCAGGAATGGTGCAGATGTCAATAGGAAGCTGAGCCTGGAAGGATGCTCCAAACTGGAATTGCAGAGGAATGGGATGAGGAGGCGGGAATGGGATGAGGAGGCGGGAATGGGGAGGATGTTACTGGGAAGCTGAGCCTGGAAGGAAGCTCCAAACTGGGAATTGCCGGGGGAATGGTGCAGGTGTCAATGGGAACGGGAGCCTGGAGTGTGCTGGAGCTGGGAATTGTGGTGGGAATGGAGAAGGTGTTAATGGGAATTTGGGTCTGGAAGGATTCCAGATTGGGAATTGCAGAGGAATGGGATGAGGAGGTGGGAATGGGGAATTGCAGAGGAATGGGATGAGGAGGCAGGAATGGGATGAGGAGGCGGGAATGGGGAATTGCAGAGGAATGGGATGAGGAGGCGGGAATGGGATGAGGAAGTGGGAATGGGGAAGATGTTACTGGGAAGCTGAGCCGGGAAGGAGGCTCCAAACTGGGAATCACTGGAGAACGGGGAAGGTGTGAATGGGCTGAAGAGCCCAGGGTATGAGGAGCTGGGAATTTCTGCGGGAACGGGGAGAGTTCATTAACAGGAAGCCGAGCCTGGGGGGGCCGCAGAGGGGGCACCCCCGTCCCTCTGACCCCAGAGGGGACGGCTGGACCCCGAGGCCGAGCTTTGGTTCCCTCCATGCCCGCCAGGCGTCACCTTCTCGGACACGGCGAGCGCCACGGAGCCGTGCAAGCCGTGCACGCAGTGCGAGGGGCTGCAGAGCATGTCGGCGCCCTGCGTGGAGACCGACGACGCCGTGTGCCGCTGCGCCTACGGCTACTTCCAGGACGAGGCCAGCGGGAGCTGCCGCGAGTGCCGCGTCTGCGAGGTCGGCTTCGGCCTCATGTTCCCCTGCAAGGACTCGCAGGACACCGTGTGCGAGGAGTGCCCCGAGGGCACCTTCTCCAGCGAGGCCAACTTCGTGGACCCCTGCCTGCCCTGCACCACCTGCGAGGACAACGAGGTGCTGGTGCGGGAGTGCACGGCCGTGGCGGACGCCGAGTGCCGGGGTAAGAGCGTGCGCGGCGTGGCTGTGTCATTGTCACTGCTCTGCTGTCATTGCTGGGACATTCCCGGTGTGGCTGTGTCATTGTCACCGCTGTGCTGTCACTGCTGGGACATTCCCGGTGTGTGCCATTGTCACCACTCTGCTGTCATTGCTGGGACATTCCCGGTGTGTGCCATTGTCACCGCTCTGCTGTGGGGTAAGAGCGTGCATGGTGTGGCTGTGTCATTGTCACCGCTCTGCTGTCATTGCTGGGACATTCCCGGTGTGGCTGTGTCATTGTCACTGCTCTGCTGTGGGGTAAGAGCTGTGCATGGTGTGGCTGTGTCATTGTCACTGCTCTGCTGTCATTACTGGGACATTCCCGGTGTGGCTGTGTCATTGTCACTGCTCTGCTGTCACTGCTGGGATGTTCCCGGTGTGTGCCATTGTCACCGCTCTGCTGTGGGGTAAGAGTGTGCATGGTGTGCCTGTGTCATTGTCACCGCTCTGCTGTGGGGTAAGAGCTGTGCATGGTGTGGTTGTGTCATTGTCACCGTTCTGCTGTCATTGCTGGGATGTTCCCAGTGTGTGCCATTGTCACCGCTGTGCTGTCATTGCTGGGACATTCCCGGTGTGGCTGTGTCATTGTCACTGCTCTGCTGTGGGGTAAGAGTGCACACGGTGTGGCTGTGCCATTGTCACCGCTTTGCTGCCACCGCTGGGACATTCCCGGTGTGGCTGTGTCATTGTCACGGCTCTGCTGTGGGGTAAGAGCGTGCACGGCGTGGCTGTGTCATTGTCACTGCTCTGCTGCCACCGCTGGGACGTTCCCGGTCTGGCTGTGCCATTGTCACCGCTCTGCTGCCACCGCTGGGATATTCCCGGTGTGTGTCATTGTCACGGCTCTGCTGCCACCGCTGGGACGTTCCCGGTGTGGCTGTGTCATTGTCACAGCTCTGCTGCCACCGCTGGGACATTCCCGGTCTGGCTGTGTCATTGTCACGGCTCTGCTGCCACTCCAGGGACATTCCCGGTGTGTGCCATTGTCACCACTCTGCTGTGGGGTAAGAGCTGTGCCTGGTGTGGCTGTGTCATTGTCACTGCTCTGCTGCCACCGCTGGGATATTCCCGGTGTGGCTGTGCCATTGTCACCGCTCTGCTGCCACCGCTGGGACATTCCCCGTGTGTGTCATTGTCACCGCTGGGACATTCCCGGTGCAGCTGCCGAGGCGTGGCTGGGTCTGCGTTTAGGGAGTAGTGCCGGGATCTGGCAGGGCTGGGATCTGGCACTGCTGGGCCAGCGAAAGGAGCTGGGGCTGTGTTCCTGTCCCCATCAGCATCCCAAACACAACTCTGGCCCTGCAGGGAAGGGGAAAACGGGGGGAAAAGGGGAGAAAAAAGGGGCAGAGCAAAGTCAGAGCCGTGCTGAGCTCCTGGAGGATGCAGGGCTGCTCCAGAGGGGCTGAGGGACTGCTCCAGAGGGGCTGCTCCAGAGGGGCTGAGGGACTGCTCCCACCAGGGGCTGCTCCCACCAGGGGCTGCTCCCACCAGGGGCTGCTCCCACCAGGGGCTGCTCCCCCCGGGGCTCCTCGCCAGCCCCAGCAGCGCTCCCGGGCGGGAGCAGCGTCACTCCTGCCCCGAGCATGGCAGCAGAAAAGCTCTTTCTTTGTCCCGGCCGCCGCCGGGCCGGGCAGAGCGGCAGCTCCGCCGAAGGGTCGAGTAAATGGAGCCACAAGTCAAGGACACAGGGATGGCTTTGTCTGCAGTGGGCTCGGGAGCGGCTCCCAAAGGGCAGCGGGGGCTGGGACACAACGGGGCAGGATGGGGCTGGGACATGGCAGGGCTGGATGGCACCAACCCCCCTGTGACAGCGACAGCGACACCAATGAAGCCCCGGGGCTGGCGGGGCAGAATTCCAGCCTGGCACGATCCCAGCCCAGCACAATCCTGGCTCAATCCTGACTCCAGCCCAGCACAATCCCAGCCAGGCACAGCAATCCCAGCCTGGCACAATCCCAGCCCAGCACAATCCTGGCTCAATCCTGACTCCAGCCCAGCACAATCCCAGCCGGGCACAGCAATCCCAGCCTGGCACAACAATCCCAGCCTGGCACAATCCCAGCCTGGTGCCAGGGGGGTGGCAGGGTGAGGTCCCAGCTCCTGCCGCAATTCCCAGCTCAGCCTCACTCTAGGATGGGCTGGGGGATGTGGCCTGGCCCTGGCACCGGCACCGGGCAAAGGCCCGGAGAGGGCACAAGGAGGGTGGGATGGGATGGATGGGGTGGGGTGGGATGGGATGGGGTGGATGGGATGGATGGGATGGGATGGAGGGGATGGGGTGGGATAGGATCAGATGGGGCACCCATGTGTTTCCCTGCCACAAGCCCAGACGGCTCCGCTCTCCCGGGACACGCCCGGGTGTGGCAGGAGCGGGGTCACTCCCGGACGGAGCCGCAGGGGCCGGGAAAGGAGCAAAGCCAGGCCCTGGAGCTGCGGGAGCGGCTCCGTGCGGGCTCTGGGCACCTGGGCTGCCTCAGGGCGGGTTTGGGGTCAGCTGGGGCAGCTCCCCTGGGTTTGGGGGCCGCAGCAGGAGCCGTGCCCCAAGGGACAGCGCTGGCACCGCCGCAGCCACCCTCAAGGCAGGGCACAGCCGTGCCTCATCCCGACCCCGATTTCCCTTCCCCTCCACCCCGCAGGGCTCCACCCTCGCTGGACAACGCCTGCCCCGTCCCTGGGGGGCTCTGAGAGCCCCGAGGCCGCCTCCAGGGAGCCGCTGAGCACCGAGGGGGGGCCCAGCACCGCGGCTGACACGGCCACCACCGTCATGGGCAGCTCGCAGCCCGTGGTCACCCACGGCACCAGCGACAACCTCATCCCCGTCTACTGCTCCATCCTGGCCGCCGTGGTGGTGGGGCTGGTGGCCTACATCGCCTTCAAGAGGTACCGGGACGGGGATTTGGGGAGCGGGGAACAGGGGGATCCCACAGCCACAGCTGCCACCACCAGGGGCACCAGGATGGGCAGATTTCCAAAATTGTGTGGGGGGTGAGGTGGCTGAGGGGTGAGGAGGGAGGTGGCAGCAGCGTGGGGGACGCACTGCAGCCTTGTCCCATTCCCTGTCCATGTCCCCCTCCCTGTCCCTGTGTCCCTGTCCCATTCCCTGTCCCTGTCTGTGTCCCTGTCCCTGTCTGTGTCCCTGTCCCTGTCCCATTCCCTGTGTCCCTGTCCCTGTCCTTGTCTCCTTGTCCCTGTCCCTGTCCCATTCCTTGTCCCTGTCCCCCTCCCTGTCCATGTCCCTGTCCGTGTCTCCCTCCCTGTCCCTGTCCTTTTCTCCTTGTCCCTGTCCCATCCCCTGTCCCTGTCCTGGCACCAGGGCAGAAAACAGAAACTGGGACAAACCCCAGGGAAGGGGACAAACCCCAGGGAAGGGGACAAAGCCCTGGCAGCCCCGGGGATGTCACCTGTGTGTCGCTGTCCCCGCAGGTGGAACAGCTGCAAGCAGAACAAGCAAGGGGCCAACAACCGCCCGGTGAACCAGACGCCGTCCCCCGAGGGGGAGAAGCTGCACAGCGACAGCGGCATCTCCGTGGACAGCCAGAGCCTGCACGAGCAGCAGCCCCCCGGGCAGGGCACCCAGGGGCCAGGTGGGGCTGCTGGGGTGGGCAGGGAGGATGGGCAGGGACAGCCTGGGATGGGCTGGGACACTCAGGGATGGGCAGGGACAGCCTGGGATGGGCTGGGACACCCCAGGGGTGGGTGGGGACAATCTGGGGTGGGCTGGAACATCTCAGGGATGGGTGGGGACACCGAGGTGGGCAGGGACAGCCTGGGATAGGCAGGGAGGATGGGCAGGGACACCCTGGAATAGACAGGGACAAACAGGGATGGGCCGGGAGGATGGGCACAGACACCCAGGGATGGACAGGGGATGGACAGGAAGGATGGGCACGGACACCCAGGGATGGACAGGAAGGATGGGCAGGGACAATTTGGGATGGGCAGAAACACTCAGGGATGGACAGGGGCACCCTGGGGATGGGCAGGGACAGCCAGGAATGGAGAAGGACACCCAGGTAAGGGCAGGCAGGACGGGCACAGACACCCAGGTAAGGGCAGGGACACCCAGGTAAGGGCAGGGACACCCAGGTAAGGGCAGAGAGGATGGACAGGGACACCCAGGTAAGGGCAGAGAGGACAGGCACAGACACCCAGGTAAGGGCAGGGACACCAGAGATGGACAGGGACACCCAGGTAAGAGCAGGGACACCCAGGTAAGGGCAGAGAGGACAGGCACAGACACCCAGGTAAGGGCAGGGACACCCAGGTAAGGGCAGGCAGGACGGGCACAGACACCCAGGTAAGGGCAGGGACACCAGGGATGGCCAGGGACACCCAGGTAAGGGCAGGGACACCCAGGTAAGGGCAGAGAGGACAGGCACAGACACCCAGGTAAGAGCAGGGACACCCGGGTAAGGGCAGGGAGGATGGGCACAGACCCCAGGTAAGGGCAGGGACACCCGGGTAAGGGCAGGCAGGACGGGCACAGACACCCAGGTAAGGGCAGGGACACCCGGGTAAGGGCAGGCAGGACGGGCACAGCCCCGGGCACACTCTCAGACCATTCCCCCTCTCTCCAGCAGCTCCCAAGGCGGACGGGAGCCCGTACTCGGCGCTGCCGGCCAGCAAGCAGGAGGAGGTGGAGAAGCTGCTGGGCAGCTCGGCGGAGGACACGTGGCGGCAGCTGGCGGGGGAGCTGGGCTACAAGGAGGAGCTGATCGAGTCCTTCACCCGCGAGGAGGCCCCGGCGCGGGCGCTGCTGGCGCACTGGGCCGGCCGCGAGTCGGCCACGCTGGACGCGCTCCTGGCCGCCCTGCGCCGCCTGCAGCGCGGCGACATCGCCGACAGCCTGGCCAGCGACTCCACCGCCACCTCCCCCGTCTGAGGGCCGGCCCCAGGGGCTGACCCTGCCCGGCCACGGGGGGAGATGGCGGGGTCAGCCCCAAGCAGGTCCCGGTACCGGTACCGGCCCCTGGTGGTGTTGGAGGGGCTCGGCCCCACCCTGATCGCAAATCCCGGCTGCGGGATGGACGGACAGATGGACAGATGGACACGGGAGAGAGCGCCGTGCTCTCAGCCCTCTCCTCTCCTCCCTTCCAGCTCCTTCTCTCCCTGGGGCTCCTCTTCCTCCTGCCCCACCCCGTTCCCCTCCAACACCCCCAAATCCGGCTGCTTTTACCCCAAAAGCGGGGAAGGGTGGGGTTGGGGCACCCTGGAGCCGCTGCCCCGGGATTTGGGGGCTCAGGGGGCTGGGGGAGGGGACCCGGCTCCCTACACTGTGAAATTTGGGGTGCAGCTCCCCACAGCTCCGCAGGGATTTGGGGGAGCAGCCAGGACCAGCCCGGACACTGAGGAGCAGATTTTGGGGTGCCAGGACCCCTCTGTGGGGGCTGCAGGGGCCACCGAGGGGACACTGAAGGTGGAAAGCGCTGACCAAGTGCCTGCCCCGCGGGGACACCCCCAGGGCCCTGCTCCTCCTTCCTGCCCTGTCCCTGAGCTGCAGGGACCTCTGAGGCCACCTTGCCACCCCTGCACTGTCCCCGAGCGGGGCCAGGCCACCCTGCCACCCCTGCACTGTCCCCAAGCGGGGCCAGGCCACCCTGCCACCCCTGCACTGTCCCCGAGCGGGGCCAGGCCACCCTGCCACCCCTGCACTGTCCCCAAGCGGGGCCAGGCCACCCTGCCACCCCTGCACTGTCCCCGCTGTCCCCACCCTGCTGAAAGGGCTCCTGCTGTGCCAGCACCGTCAAGGGCAGCTCTGCCCCCGGGGTGACACTGGCACCGTCTCGGGGAGGTGACATCGGTGACATCGGGCAAGGGAATGGCCCGGGGTGACATTGGCACCTTCTCGGGGAGGTGACGTCGCTCAAAGGGCGTTTTGGGGCCGTTTTGGCCCCAGCTGGGCAAGCTGGGGATGTCCCCTGAGTGGCCTGGAGATGTCCCCTGGGCTGTCACCAGCCTCGGGATGTCCCCTGAGTGGCCACCAGTCCAGGAAGTGTCCCCTGAGCTGCCCCCAAGCTCCCGGCAATGTCCCCAACCTGAATTTCCAGGTGTGGGCACAGCCCTGAGCCAGGTGTGGCCGCCCCTCCCCTCTGGATTCATCCCAAAATTCCTGGCCGAAGGCAGAACCGGGGTTTTTGGGCCCTCCCGGAGGAGAGACTTGTACATAGGAATTTGGTGTTTGACCCAGTGCTCGATGTGACCCCTGGGGACAGCCCTGTCCCCTCCCCACTTCCAGCTGGGAATTCCCAGCCCAACCCTTTGGTCCCCCCTCGTTTCTGGCCTTAAAGGCTCCACGGGGAGGCAGAGGAACCAAAATCCCACAGTTCACCCCCAAAATCCCACAGTTCACCCCCAAAATCCCACAGCAGCGTTGGGATGTTCCCAGCATCCAGCTCCAGGGGCTGGAGCAGCTTCCATGGGAATCCAGCGCCCAGATCCTCCGGAATCTTATGGAAATTTCCCTCCCGTTGTGCTCTGGATCATGGAGAAGCCAGGCTGGGATTTGGGGGATTCCAGCACCCAGATCCTCCAGAATCTTCTGGAAATTTCCCTTCCATTGTGCCCTGGATGATGGAGAAGCCAGGCTGGGATTTGGGGGATTCCCACCCAGATCCTTTGGGAAGAGCCACCCCTGGCTGGAAGGGCTGAAAACCCCAAATCCAAGTCCCAAATTCTTCCCACCACCCAAATCCAAGGAAATTTGCCCCAAATTTCCAACCCCACTCGCAGTGGGCTGGAAACCCCCAGCTCCTGCCAGACCGAGCCACACAACGGGATGGATTTGGGATGGATTTGGTGTTGATCTGGGATGGATTTGATGTTGATTTGGGATGGATCTGGGACGGATTTGAGGTGAATTTGGGATGGATCTGGGGGATGGATTTGGGATGAATTTGGCATGAATTTTGGATTAATTTGGAATGGATTTGGCATGAATTTTGGATTAATTTGGGATAGATTTGGGAGATGGATTTGGGATGGATTTGGGTTGGATTTTGGATTAATTTAGGATGAATTTGGGATGGATTCCATCGCTGGCCACCTTCAGGTAGCTCCCACTGGTCTGGGATTTTGGAAAGCGACTCCGGGGCAAGCCGAGGGTGCCTGGATCGAGGTGCCCGAACCCAAACCGAATTTCCTGGCAGAGCCAGCCCAGCCCAGCCTCTCCCGCTGGGAATTCTGTTCCTCAGGACATCCCCGCCTCACCCTCAGGTTTCCATTGCCATGGGAAGGGATTTCAGCGCCCCCAATCCCAAAAAATCAGATTTTCAGGGCCGAGGGAACGGGGACAAACTCAGCATCCAAAGAGGAGCCGGGAGCTGCCTCAAACCCCCCTGGCTGCGGGGGGAAATAAATGGAAATAAAACTCAAAAAAACACCAAAAAAAACCCCCCCAAAGCCAGGAGGGAAACCCAAGCCAAAGCCAGAGCTCGTTTCGTGTTGTACCAAGCCCGTGTGTTGCTCCACTCCCCACTCTGTAATTCCAGGGCCGATTTCGTAGGAATAGAAGGATTTGGGGGGGTCTGGGGGCAGCATGAGCCGGGGGGGATGCACGGGGGAGGCCCAGGGGGGTGGAATTTGTCCGTGTGTATCCTTGGGATGCCAATAAAGAGCATCCGTTGTCGTTGTCCCGCTCGCTTCTTCCTGATCTCCCAAAAAAAACAAACCAAAAAACCCTGGGAATCCAGGATGGGAAAAAGCCCTCAGCGCCTTCCCGATGGGATTTTCACTGGGAACATTCCCATTCTGATCCCAAATCCCTGAACTCCCAGAGCAGGAAAAGCAGGAAGCAAGCTGGGCTTCGTGTGTGGGATCAGGGACAGCAGATTTATGGGGAGAGAGGGGGAAAAAAAAAAGGGAAAATTTGGAATAAATCTGGAAAGGGGCCTGATGTTCTCACGGGCTGGGGAAATCCTTGGAAAAGCTCCTTCCCCTTTTTAATGGGACTCAGGGGAGGGCCAGAGCTGCTGAATCCCACATCTGCTGCCAGGGGGGGCGGCAGGGCCAGATCCCTGCTGGATCCACAGGGAAAAATCCCAAACCCAGCTCTGGGGCCTGGGAAAACGCAGCAATCGCTTGGAAAAAAAAAACGGGGAAAAAATTCCAAATTAAACTCCATGGAGGCGCTTTTCATTCAAACTCCTGCAGGGAGCCGGGAGCTTCCCTTGGAGCGGGAACGAGATGGGAAAGGAAAAGCGGGAAGGGAAAAGCGGGAAAGGGAAAAGCGGGAAAGGGAAAAGCGGGAAAGGGAAAAGCGGGAAAGGGAAAAGAAGAAAAGGAAAGTGGGAAAGGAAAAGCAGGAAGGGAAAAGTGGGAAAGGGAAAGCGGGAAGGGAAAAGTGGGAAAGGAAAGCAGGAAAGGAAAGGGGGAAGGGAAAACCGGGAAGGGAAAAACCGGGAAGGGAAAAAAGGGAAAAAAAAAGCGGGAAGGGAAATCCGGGAAGGGAAAGTGGGAAGGGAAAAGAAGAAAAGGAAAGCGGGAAGGGAAAAGCGGGAAGGGAAAGCGGGAAAGGAAAGAGGGAAGGGAGAACCGGGAAGGGAAAAACCGGGAAAGGAAAGCAGGAAGGGAAAAAAGGGAAGGGAAAAAGGGAAAGGAAAGAGGGAAGGGAAAAGCGGGAAAGGAAAAGCGGGAAGGGAAAAACCGGGAAGGGAAAAACCGGGAAGGGAAAAAAAGGAAGGGAAAAGCGGGAGGGAAAAATCGGGAAGGGAAAACCGGGAAAAAATTATGGGAAGGGAAAAGCGGGAAGGGAAATCCAGGAAGGGAAAGTTGGATTTCCCAGGGAGCAGCAGCGGCCGCAGCCGACGATCCCGAATCTCCCGGGAATTTCCTCCCCACCCCGGCTGCCTCCCCCGGCTCCATCCCGGCTTTGGGGGCGCAGCTCCCGCAGGGAATGGGGGGGTTTGGAGCCGTTCCCGGTCCCCGGGCGGGATCAGCCCCCCCGACCCCCCCAGGCTGGATCTGCCGCCCAGATGGAGCCGCATTCCCGGGTAATGGGAAGCAGTTGGAGCAAAGGGCGCTGCTCCATCCCCCGGGCCCAGCTGCGGCCCTGGGTTTTCCAAAACATCCCGCGGGACCCCCTTTAACCCTTCCAGGACCTCGGGAGAGCCGGGAATGCCCCCCCGGCCCCGCCTGGATGGGGATTTAATTCCAATTTCCTCTCTGGGGCCGGCGCTGAGCCTTTAATCCCCCCCAGGCGCGGGGGTCGCGACCCTGGCACCGCCTCCCGCTCCCAATTCCCGATCCCGGCCCCTTCCCGCTCCCAATTCCCGATCCCGGCCCCTTCCCGCTCCCAATTCCCGATCCTGGCCCCTTCCCGCTCCCAATTCCCGATCCCGGCCCCTTCCCAGCGCGGACTGGGAGCGACGGGGCCGGGCCGGGCTCGGGCCGGGGTCCTGGGGGGTCCCTGGGGAGGGGACCCAGCCCGGATTCCCTGGAATCCCCCCGGGATTGGGGAAAACCCGGAGGGCCCCAAACCGCACCTGGGAGGGGCACAGAGGGATTTGGGATCCGGAGGGATTTGGGATCAGGAGGGATTTGGAATTTTTAGGTCCCTAAACCTCCCAGGATCCAGAGGGATTTGGGATCCGGAGGGATTTGGGATTTTTAGATCTCTCTCTTTTCCTCCTCCTCCGTTGTTGTTGTTGAGAGAGATATCTCTCTCTTTTCCTCCTCCTCCGTTGTTGTTGTTGAGAGAGATTTGGGATCCGAGAGGATTTGGGATCTGGAAGATTTTGGGATCTGGAAGGTTTTGGGATCTTTAGGTTCCTTAACCTCCCAGGATCCAGAGGGATTTGGGATCTGGGAGCATTTGGGATCCGGAGGGATTTGGGATTTTTAGGCTCCTAAACCTCCCAGGATCCAGAGGGGTTTGGGATCTGGGAGCATTTGGCATCCGGAGGGATTTGTCCTGCTTTGCTTCCCCAGGCTGCCCTTTGGGGTGTGAGGGGTGAAACTCCAGGGAATTCCCTTGGAACGCCCCCCCAGGGCTCCCAAACCCCAATCCCAGTTTAGGAACCCCCAGAGGATCCCAGGGCTGGAAAATCCGGGTGGGGATGGACCCAGCGCTCCCGGAGCCACCTGAAAAAAAGGAGAATTTTCCCAGGAAAAATTCCCTGCTCCAGCTTCCCCCACACCTCCCACGCTCCGTGAGAGCCGAGGGAGCTCCGGCTGCACCTGGCAGGGAGGGATGGAGGGGGGGATGATGTGGGAATTTGGGGGAAATGTGGGAATTTGGGAGGGGTGTGGGAATGGGGGGGAAATGGGGGAATTTGGGAGGGTGTGGGAATGGGGGAGAAATGTGGGGATTTGGGGGGATGGGGGAATTGGGGAGAAATGTGGGGATTTGGGGAAATGTGGGAATTGCAGGAGGATGTGGGAATTTGGGGGGATGTGGGAATTTGGGGGGATGTGGGAATTTGGGGGGAAAAGTGGGAATTGCAGGAGGATGTGGGAATGGGGGGGATGTGGGAATTTGGGGGAAATGTGGGGATTTGGGAGGGTGTGGGAATGGGGGGGAAATGTGGGAATTTGGGGGGATGTGAGAATTGCAGGAGGATGTGGAAATTTGGGGGGAAATGTGGGAATCTGGGGGGATGTGGGGGTGGGGGGGGGAAATGTGGGAATTGCAGGAGGATGTGGAAATTTGGGGGAAATGTGGGAATTTGGGAGGGTGTGGGAATGGGGGGGGAAATGTGGGAATTTGGGGGGATGTGGGAATTTGGGGAAATGTGGGAATCTGGGGGGATGTGAGAATTTGGGGGAATGTGGGAATTTGGGGGAAATGTGGGAATTCTGGGGGAGAAATGTGGGAATTTGGGAGGATGTGGGAATTGCAGGAGGATGTGGAAATTTGGGAGGATGTGGGAATTTGGGGGAAATGTGGGAATTTGGGAGGATGAGAGGCCAGGACTGGGATCCGTTATCCTTTGGGAAGGGGCCTGACCCCCTCCAATTCCCTGGAATGTGATCCCAGGGATCTGCAGACGAATTGCGAGCCCCTGGCTGGATTTACGCGGGGATCAGGGCTCAGGGTGGGATTTGTGGGAATTCCGAGGCTGGAAGGAGCTGGGAGGGCTTTCCCTGGATTTGTGGCGGAAGGAAGGAAAAATCCCGGAGTTTTTCGGCAGGAAAAAACATCCCAGCTGAGGCTGAGGGAAAAGCTGCTGGGTTTTAGTGCTCCATAAATCCCCCGCAGCCCGGGATCATCCCGGGAAATCATCACCTCCTCCAAAAACAAAGCCCAGCACCGCACCAGGGGAAACCTTATCCCGATTTCCCTCCCCGCGGGAGTTTTGGGGGGAATATTCCCAGAATCGGAGTTTCCAGCAGCTGACACTTCCCTGCTCTCTGTCAGCTGCGGGGGCTCGGGTTCCCAGGGAAAGGAAGAGACAAAGGAATTGCGGCTCCCTGAAAAGCGGCCCTGCTCCGAGGAGAGCGGCGCTGAAATGGAAACCCGGCATCCGGAGAGGGGGAAAGGCGGGAGGAGAGCGGCTCCAGAGGCGCCCTGGGCTCGGATCCCGGCTTTGGGGGAGAGCAGAGGAAAAACTGGGAGCAGGGAGGGGATGAACGGGGCCGGGAATGCCACGGGGTCCTGGAGCTTTGGGGCGCTCCCCTTTCCCCATTCCCTGGGATCCTTCCTGGCCCATTCGCGGGAATGTCCTCAGAGCCCGGCCCGGCTTCCCCGAGGGAATTCTCCCTTTCCCGGCCAGGGAATTCTCCCTTTTCCAGGGAGGGAATTCTCCCTTTCCTGGCCAGGGAATTCTCCCTTTCCTGGCCAGGGAATTCTCCCTTTCCCAGCGAGGGAATTCTCCCTTTTCCAGCGAGGGAATTCTCCCTTTTCCAGCGAGGGAATTCTCCCTTTCCTGGAGAGGGAATTCTGCCTTTCCCAGCGAGGGAATTCTCCCTTTCCCGGCCAGGGAATTCTCCCTTTCCCGGCCAGGGAATTCTCCCTTTCCCGGCCAGGGAATTCTCCCTTTCCCAACGAGGGAATTCTTCCTTTCCCGGCCAGGGAATTCTCCCTTTCCCAGTGAGGGAATTCTCCCTTTCCCAGGGAGGGAATTCTCCCTTTCCCAGGGAGGGAATTCTCCCTTTTCCAGCGAGGGAATTCTCCCTTTCCCAGCGAGGGAATTCTCCCTTTCCTGGCCAGGGAATTCTCCCTTTCCTGGCCAGGGAATTCTCCCTTTCCCAGTGAGGGAATTCTCCCTTTCCCAGTGAGGGAATTCTCCCTTTTCCAGCGAGGGAATTCTCCCTTTCCCAGGGAGGGAATTCTCCCTTTCCCGGCCAGGGAAATTCTCCCTTTCCCGGCCAGGGAATTCTCCCTTTCCCAGGGAGGGAATTCTCCCTTTCCCGGCCAGGGAATTCTCCCTTTCCCGGCCAGGGAATTCTCCCTTTTCCAGCGAGGGAATTCTCCCTTTCCCAGAGAGGGAATTCTCCCTTTCCCAACCAGGGAATTCTCCCTTTCCCCGCTCCTGGGGCCACGATTGGCTCTGGATTGATGGGAGCCATTTCCTGGCAATGCCTCGGGGATAAATCCTGTGGGGATCGATGGATGCCCCGAGGCTGCCCGGGAATTCTGCTGCCCTCAGCAGGACCTGAGCAGCCTCTCATTAATCCCGAATTCTTGCTAATTAACCCTGCCCAATCCTGAGTTTCTGCTAATTAACCCTGCCCAATCCCAAATTCCTGCTAATTAACCCTGCCCAATCCCGAGTTCCTGCTAATTAACCCTGCCCGCCTCCCGGGCCTGGATCCCGGGGCGTCCCCGGGGATGGATCCCGGATTTGGGGTGGCAGTGGGATTTGGGATTCACCTTCCCACCCCAAACCATCCCACCAGGAGCCGGAGGAGGCTCCGGCGGCTCCTGGAGAAGCTTCCAGAGGCTCTGCTCCGTCCATCTGTCCTTCCCTGCTGCGGTATCGCCTTCCCTGCAGGCAGAGCTCCCAGCCCGGGGGCGGCGGCGCGGGATGGATGGGAAAGGCAGCTGGACACAGCCCCGGAGGTCCTGGAAGGAGCCCGAGGAGGAGGAGGAGGAGGAGGAGCAGATCCCTGTGCCAGGACATGGATATCCCAGCCGGGCCTGGAATCTGGGAAAGCGCTCGGCTCCATCCCAGCTCTGTCCCAGTTTCATCCCAGTTCATCCCAGTTTCATCCCAGTTCCATCCCAGTTTCATCCCAGTTCCATCCCAGTTCATCCCAGTTTCATCCCAGTTCATCCCAGTTTCATCCCAGCTCCGTCCCTGGGACGTTCCCGCTCCTCATTCCTGCCCAAATCCGTCCCCTTTTCCCTCCTGCCCCTATAGGATGGGCATGGAGAGGCTCTGGCAGCACCTGGCCAAAACCCTGGGTGAATCCCACCAAAAAACCCCATTCTGCTGAAAATCCTGAGTGAATCCCGATAAAATCCCATTCCCACTGAGAATCCTGGGTGAATCCTGATAAAATTCCATTGTGACTGAGATTCCTGTATGAATCCTGATAAAATCCCATTCCCATTGAAAATCCAGAGTGAATCCAAATAAAATCCCATTCCCCCTGAGAATCCTGGGTGAATCCCGATAAAATTCCATTGTGACTGAGATTCCTGGGTGAATCCTGATAAATTCCCATTCCCACTGAGAATCCTGGGTGAATCCCAATAAAATCCCATTCCCCCTGAGAATCCTGGGTGAATCCCAATAAAATCCCACTCCCGCAGCATTCCCGGCTCCGGGGGTGCCACGGGACCTCCA